>JAQFYZ010000004.1:0-154211 GCA_034695085.1 Cylindroiulus punctatus
TCAAATACACGAGTTTTATCAGACCCCCAATTTCATAAAATGAATCAAATTCATTTAATTAAATAAAAAGCTATTAATTACAATGAACAGACAAACATCTTGAAAAAATATGAATTTCATAAATTCATTAAAATGAACACTCCATTCACTAAATTGATAAAAAAATCAGTAATTATAACGAACAAATAAACAGATTTTATAAAATTCATTTCATTAATTAACATACGAACGAACGCAAATTTTGAAAATATGAAACTGGGTGTCCCAAAAGTCTCAAAGAGTGTTTTTGATAATTCCATGACTCCAGAAATATCCTCTCATTTCCCGATATCGCAAATTTCACTTATCCACTAATTCACTACTACCTAAGGTCATTTCCGGCCCGGGGATAAAATTCAAATTTCCTGGGGGGAGCTTTTCCTCGTGGCCGGTAGATGGCGCCAGGCACCGTGGGAACCGAACGGATAAATCCGATTTTTTTCGTGATGACAATAAATAACAACAAAACTGAGGAGGAAAATGCTCAAATCAGGGACAAGATTTCATCGTGGGCAACACACCAGCCAAGTGCAAAAAAAAGAAAAGAAAAAAACGTTGGTCACGTGTTAATTTCTATAAATGTAAAATTTTGCCAATTTTCTACACGAGGATCTTAGTCCGGATAATCGACGTTAGGGGGGGACCGTTCAATTCCCTTGGCTGGGGTCAAGGACCTCCACGCAGGATCAGTCTATTGTCGAATTAAAAAAACGGGGTAGTTGGGAGCACGGGGTACGCACGTGATGTACTTAGACCGCGAGGGGCAGGGGGGAAACACACAAAACACATCATGTGAACGTTACATTTTCTTCTCATTGCCATTCAATATCTAATATGTTGTACATTGGTGCCCCTAAAGTCTCGCGTTTTTTTAAAATTATTTTTGGCGTGCTACCTGAATTTTACATCAATATCAGAAATTATTAAAGTCAATATGCATCCAAAACACATGATGTTAACATTTAATTTGCTCATCTCATTGCCATTCAATGTCTAATACGGTGTACATTAGTGCCCCTAAAATCTTGCGTATTTTTAAAAATTATTTTTGGCGTGCTAATTGTATTTCACACATTATTAAATTCAACCCTGCATCCAAAAAAACATGATGTCAACATGTAATTAGCTCATCTCATTACCATTCAATGTTTAATACGGTTTACATTGGTGTACCTAAAGTCTAGCGTATTTTTATATTATTTTTGGCGTGCGAGTTGAATTACACTTCAATTTCATAAATTATCAAAGTCAAAATGCATCCAAAACACTTAATGTCAACATTTATTTTGCTCATCTCATTGTCATTCAATGTTTAATAGGGTCTACATTGGTGTCCCCAAAGTCTGTCAGTGTTTCAATCTTATTTTTGGTGTGCTGTTTGGATTTTACTTCAAGTACCTGCATCCAAAACATGATGTCAAAATTAATGTTTCTTCTGATATCTATTCAACGTTTAATACGGTCTACATTGGTGTCCCCAAAGTCTGTCAGTATTTTTTTATCTTGAATTATTAACTTGATAACTCAGAAATAAATTCAGCCTGCGTCCAAAATATGCGTAATTACTCATCCGCTATCGCCCTAAGTTAAAAGATAACAGTGGCATTTCGGTGACAATACAATTCCGATAAATGAAGATAACTTCTACGAAAGACCGCAAAAAGCTACCATTTTCCTCATTTCAGTGTCAACATGATTTGGCGTTCAATTTCAAACCATATGGTTATCATGCTAAAGCTATTCAATTCAATACACCCACAGTCAGCACCTGAGATGCCATGATGAGGTGGGGGTGCAAATAGTAAGGAAAAATGAAAGTAAAATTAAATGTGCAGCAGGACGTGCAGGATAATTGCAGGAAATTCATGTTCAATTTCCCTTACTTTTTCTCATTAATGTCACGGTTTCTCCCTGACCTGGAAAACGTTGACTCGTCAGGGAATTTTCCTTTCGTTTCACCGCCAATTTCCTCTCCAGGTGATTTTTGCCCCACCAGTGTACTCGTCCTTATTTCGAGCCATGCCAGTTACTTATCTGTGTCAAGGCGAAATTTCTTTTTTCTATTTAGATGGCGTTTCGTTCGTTGGTTTTATCCTCCCCGTTCGTATGCCTGGTGTCGCTTTCGTGCGGACGAAAATTTGGTCAAAAAATCCATTTGCGGCTTCGGTGACCCCTAATTCCCACCGAAAAGTGAATGTGGGTCATTGATTGAGTCGTGGACACCCTGTACGGATTATCGAGCACTATCCCCCTCCCTGTGAGAATTGGCTCTCCCAGCTCATTGTGTTTTTGTAAATGAATTTTCGATATGATTCCCCCTCGTACTCAAGATGTACTTCCTGTTCTGATTTTAAATATTCGTGCTATAAAAGGTAATTTCGTAGGGGTCATGAGAGTGACCCCCGACGTGAAAACCTGGTGAAAAAATTGGGATATCAAATTTGGCATAATTGGAAACGATTTATTTTTATTACATGTAGTTTCATTTATTTATTTTTTATTTATTTTAATAAACCGATTTTTTACTAATTTTATTTGTTTCAATAACTAGTTTATATTTATTTGAAAAAAAAAACCGTTTATATTTATTAGTTTCATTTAATTTAATAAATCGATTATTGTTAATAATTTTATTTTAATAACAAGTTTATTTGCATTAATTTCATTTATTTTAGTAAATCGTTTATTTTTATTAGTTTTGTTTATTATTCATTTATTTTAATAAATCGTTTATTTTTATTGGCTTCATTCAGTTATTTATTATATTTTAATAAATAATTATATTTTTATTAGTTTCATTTTTAATTTTTGAATTTTTTATTTATTTTAATAAATCGTTATTTTTATTATTCCAAATTTTATTTTCTAATATATTTTTTCGTGAAAAGTCAGGGAAATTCAACATACATGTAAATTTGCAGTCATAAAATAGGCCAACGAGTTATTTCAGACAAAATCATGGATGGTGTTAAAACTTATGGTTTGCTTAGACATTGCGACCCCTAAACTGCTCGAGACAGAGCAGGAGAGCAAGCTGGACGTTTCCTCAACATTTTTTGCTGGGAAATTTAATTCATTTTCCTTTCGATTGAACCTTGGGAGATAAATCAGGGTTATTCGTAGGCCGAAGGCTGACTTGACTTGCCTTGGCCGCCAAGGCTGAACCAGACTCAAGACTGACATTGTTGCCATCCAATGACTGTGTCCAGCAGACACCCTGTACAATGCCCCGACAAGAATGCACACATATAGGTCAAGACATGGTCAGTGCCGGAGTTGTCAGTTTCACAGGACAGGACATTCATAAAAATGAAAACATTTTTTTTTCATAACGCCAAAAACGTCTTTTTTTCAAAATTTTTGGCAGTGACAAAATACTTCCATTAGCCAAAATTCGTAAATGGAGGTCAAGTCGCCTGACCCATATGACTGCCGGATGACCAGTTGTCCACCACCCCTTGCAGGACATGGAAGGAGGATGGGGGTTTCTTATTTCAGTTAAATTCAGGTCCTGCCTTGACCACTGGCTATTTCGGACCATTGATGAGTGACCTTCAACCACAAAGGGGTCAGTAAAAATGACCACTTTTCCATTTTGCCATGCAGCGAGTGGTCATTGGGGGTAGTGCTGGGGGTGGGGTTGGATGGAAACCAGAATCCAAGTTATTTTTGGCACCAAGTCGCTATTTTACCAGTCGCACAGGACAATTGTTTCAACCTTTTTGGAAAGAAAGACTCCATGATGTTACAGGGTTCCTCAAAAATTACTTTATCAACTTGGTAGATGGTGGCTCCAAAGTCACCTTTTCATTAATTGTGTACAGTGTAACCCATCAGCTACAGCGAGAATCACTTTTCAAAATACTACAAGTACAGAGTGGTCCCAAAACCATTTACACCAAGAAAAGTTTTGCATCATTTAGTCTTTAAATTTTACACCAAGAATTGCTTTCCAAATGTCAGATGTTCAACGTGGCTCCAAAACCATTTACACCAAGACTCTTAATCACAATTACATGTCAAATGTAGAGATACAGGGTGGCTTCAAAGTCGTCATCCCATTCTTATCATTTAACCAGTAAATTGTACCAGTATTGTTATATTGTCGGGAATTACTTTCTAAACGTTATAATGACCCCAAAGTTTGGACAAGTTCAGCAAACGACCTTGTGTCCTGTGCCCTGTCACAAAACCACGCTAACATTGCTTTTCCATTAATAGCAACAAATTAATGAAGATACACTTAGCTAAGACCCAAAATACCCAAAACATTTCAACAACATTATGTCGAAATAAGTTCGGATTTTCAATTGCATTCATGGCAGTTTGGATTAAAGTTCCAAAACATAAAATTTTACATCAAAGTCCAGCATAAGGACTATTTGGGGCATCACAGGAGCCTCAATTTCTTAATTTGTTAAGAAAATTTTAAGTCTCACAAATGCAATTGTTTGTTGCCCTCTGTCCTCACTTAATTTCGCTCAATTTCAAATTCCAAAATTTGGAGCACATGCAAAATGGTGCCCACAGGTTTGCAGGCCCAACAGGAAGTGCCTGTGTGGTCAGTCGATGGGGTCATATTCCATCAGGCACCAGGACACCACCAAGAATACATGATTCATAAAAACGATAAGTAAAAAAAAACCAAGTTCAAGTAAACATTTGAAAAATTGGAAAAAACTGAAAATCTGTGAGCAAAATGTGCTCTTTTTGCTGATGTCCAGCCAGGGGGGAGGGGGTGATCAGTGGTGTTCCCCTAACATTCAACAGGTGACTCCTTAACGACAAGACGTTTTATGTTAATTCCCACCAGCTGGGTGTAATCATGTTTGAAGGTCGACCAAACTGGTCAGTCAGCAAAAGGCGTTAAAACCACGTGGTCGTCAGGAAGTTCTTTTGAAAAACCACGTGTTGACAGCCACATAAACACCAGGTCCACATTGAATTTTTAGGAAATTTGTCGATTTGATGGTGGTGTCCCAGACTGTCACAATGGACATTGTAAACCCACAAATTTGGACAAAAATACAATTGTTTGGGAGTTATCTGCGTGGAGGAAGAAGGGAAGAAAAGACCGGAAGTGGCCATCAAAAATATTCGACAGTCGAAATTTCGTCGTATCAAATTACATCAAAACTGGCACATTGTATTAAAAAACTTCCTTTATCAGAATAAATTTCGATTAAAATAACTGATATAGCGTATGGCAGGTTGGGAATAAGAGCATTTCCTTTGTTTCATAACTTGGTCAAATTTAACTTAAAAACAAGCCACAAATTAAGTTGTCAAATTCCCCATAAAATGCTGATATACCCGGTTGTACCAACGAAAGTCAAGCAAAACCCAAGGTAAATCTCCAGTTACCTCAGGAAATGTAAAGTTAACGGCCAGTTAAAAGGCTTGACAACATTACTTGGAAACTGGATTAGTTAACCCAAGTCAAGCGTGTAAACCTGTTTTAAACTACCTGGACTCGAGTCATGTCATTATAGATAAAAGCATGAAACAGGTTTAAATGCATGCCTTAGCTAAACTTCACTAGAACCCCGAGTAAAGATCAATTCGCATTAAAAATTTCTCAAAAAAATACTGTCATGAAAACCCATGGCAACACGTTTTTTTGTACTAGTCAAGGTGATTAAAAGCATCAGACAGGTTTACATGCATGACTAAGATGACACAAACGTCTTAAGACTTCAAAGTAAGCTTACTCAATTCGCATTCGCATTTCCCTCACAAAATTACTGCCATTAATGTCAGTTTGCACGTTTTTTCCAATCCTATTTTTCAAAAAACAGCCACTTTAAAAGTCACTGGTTTTTCAGCACTGAATTTCTCAAAGATGTCAACTACTTTCTGCTTGAAAATTGCATTGTTTCCTCCCAGAATGTCATTTTCGACACACAAGACGTATTTGCAAATGCTCACATTGATTTCCTAAAGTTTTTCTCGTTAATTTGAATTAAAATTCGGAAATGTTGCCTAAATAAACGACATGTATAGTAGAAAACCATAGTTTACCCAATGCACACATGTCAAAAACCACACAAATTCTGGACAACTGAAAACTGCTTCAGTAAATTTTCAACCATTCTGATAAACACCCAAAATACTTTGATTTGACTTACCCTGAGCGCGTCTAAGCTTCCTCTTATTCTTTTTACTAGGCATACTGACAGCGGTCAAAAATATCACGACTATCCAGAAAGGCAAATCTTCTTGGAATGACAAGAAATTACGATGGACCGTCTATTATACCATAAGGAGTGACTCAACTGCATGGGGGTAGGGCCTAAGATTGCGTCCAAGAGGTCAAGGGTCGAAGATTAAGGGGATTAAAAGCAGAGGGGCCAATGGACCCAGCGTATCAGGAAACCCTTTCCCCTTTTGTTTCAACTGCAAGGACCACCTGCATGGGGCAAAATTCCTCGGACAATCACCCTTTGACTGACCAGTGTCCAAAATCCACCATAGAATTCGGTTTATGGACCAGCCAAAAACCACCTCAACTCCAACAATTATAACTGAAATTAAATACGACGCAAGCAAAGTGCATTTCAGATTGATTAATTTTGATTCCCTTATTTTCCCAGCTTTTAAAATAATAGGTCTGTCTCAATAACTAACATTTGGCGAAGACATTTGAATGATTAGAAAAACAGTGTTTAGTTTAACAACAAAACCGTATTTAATATTTTCATAAAGAATTAATTCTGGCTCGTCAGAATTTTGATGTTATACTTTTTTCAAATTTCGTACCATCAAATGTGCCACAATTCATCATTAAGATGCGTTGAGTTTATCATTAAGTTAATGATGTTGTGGGCTGGTCATCAGAATTTTGCTGTAAGTATTTTCGTAAAATTCATGGGTAAGATTTGTTCAAGATCTAAATTTGTGTGCTAGTTCATCAGGAGTTTGATACAATTTCGCTGTAATATTTTCGTAATTTAAAATTTCGTACTTTTTAAATCAAAATTTATGGGCAAGATTTGTTGAAGATCTAAATTTTTGTGCTAGTTCATCTGAATGTTGCTATAATTTCGCTGTAATATTTTCGTAATTGAAAATATTTACTTGTCAATTTATCATCAGTAAGATTTGTTGAAGATGCAAATTTTTGTGCTAATTCATCACAATTTTGCTAACATTTTCCTGCAGGGCCTAATATTTTCGTGCCTTGGTAAATTCCCATCTCGAATGCTGACTGTGGGTGTATTGATTTAAAATGAACACAAAAAACATAAAATCTTAACATTCCAGGTGTAATTTCATTGCCGTTTTTCTGATTTTCCAAGATTTCTCAAGTAATTAGTTTCACACAGTTGTCCAGAAAATGCATAACCAAATAAGATAAGAAAATGAAGCCATGATAAAAGCGATTTTCTTTGAATGAATCCAGTGAATTAATCTAATGCATAACTTGCATGACCCTAGTGCTGTTATCTCGTTTGCAATGACTTCCATGTCCAACAAGACACCATGTTATCAGCTGTTATGCAGCAGAAGACACTATTGTTTTGACGCAAAGAAATCAAATCACAGGAATTTAGCAACGACATTACAGTGGGGTTGACCCCTCATTCCAGGTCATGCTAACACCCAAAAAAAAAATCACATTAAAAAGTGGTTCCAGCACCCTTGGTGCTTGATCCATTTCTCGTCCTAATGCCTTTCCAAGGACAGCCGCCTAATTTTCAATGATTTTAACGACCCACAGACACCAGTGTACTGTCTACAGCCATCACCACAGCCCGTTTGTGGTTTGCTTATCAATCAACTTGCCTTCCCAACCCAAACGTCCAGATGTTCATTGCATGATAAGTTTAAACGCTGATTCAGCAACTGATAGTGATGATGGCATTTAGGAACATGCCTGAATTGCTTGATCCAGAAAGGGAACGTTCAAGTATTACGTTATCTGGAGTGGGATTAAGCAGTACTTTTTGCATAAATGTAGGTTAAGATTCAACATTTCTCATCTAGTTTGTAATTTTTTTTATGCATTTCGCTGAAATCATCACATCAAATCCAGATGTCTTAATCACACTCAGCATGTATTTAATATTAATATCAGAAATTAATAATAATAAATTCGTGCCGAGTCTGACTGAGATGTAATAATTTTTTGAATGTTACCAGTCAAGTTGGTCAATGTTTTAATTACTATTAAATTTCTAATTTTAGCAGACGACTATAAAATCAACCACAATTAACATTTTAAACATTGGCTGATCCAGAACGAGAACGTTCAAGTATTACGTCATCAACTGGTAGGTGTGGCGACGCAGTCACTTTTTATTAACAATGTAGGTTAAAACCAATTTCTTATCTAGTTTTACAACGAAAAAAATGATTAGCCTACTACTGCATTTAATGACGTAATAGTTCCATGCTCGATAAGTCATTTTGGATGACTTTCAGATGACGTCATACACCATGTTACTTTTCCTCGTAAAATTCTCCCATTGTTTCTGAAACAGTACAATCTTGCCCACTGGCTGAATGTCCATTCCAAAGGGTAACACTCCCCTCCCCTTGTAACAACGTCAAACTTTACTCTTGGCAACTTCTAAACGAAACTGTTTCGTTTAGAAGTATGACCAACACGATTCACACGATAATTCGAGGGTCACTAGGGTTAGTGGGGTCAGAATCTGGATGTCATAACCCTACTAATTTATAAACAATACAAAATAAAGGGTCTGTCACAGGAGATTGTCAGTCCAGCTGGTCAAGGTTTGTGGTTTGTTGTAATTTTGCTTTTAAACTTGGGTGGCATACTGCGTATGTCACTTTTTGCTTCTTATTTGCAATAACATTTTTGGATTTGTTGTTTGGGCGAGGTGCTACTGTTTCGCAATAATTATCAGCTCATCTGACAAATTGTAAACAGTCATCATATGCAGAGTGATCAAAGTCTGACCCTCATTACAAAAATTACTATAAAAAAATTTAAGCTACAGGCTGTAACTCTTGTTATTTAACATTTTTGCACGAGGGTGGCATGACATTCTGATTTTGATTATCCATTTTGTCTGCAGCACTTTTCCAGCACTTGTATGCTTAATTTACACGCACTTTCATTTTCACTTCCTATTCGCTGCAAATGAATAAAGAAGGCAAGCAACCCCAATGATAGTAATGCTTGATTGGGGGTTACAAATGATAAGGAGGGGTCTGAAAATCCCTCACAACGTCACGAAATTGAATCAAAGAGATACACTGTCCTCCAGTGGACCACCGAGGAACATGCGTCACAAAATGATCAGAAAATAAAACAAAACGGTAAAAATTACGAGAGTTTTAAATTAAAATTGAATCCAACAGAGAAATGCTGCACTCCATTGAGGAACATTGTTAAAAAACGTTCAGGAAATAAATACGAAAAATTCCCAATGACAGTAATGCTGATATAGTCCTGTAGCATGACATGATGAGGTTGCAAATGAGGATGGAAGAGCAGTAGAAGGGGTAAGGTCTTAAAAATCACCAGTTTATGAAGACAACAATACTTGAGACCATTCCCAAAGCGCCACAGCTATAAATAGTCTCCACAGGCCATGTTCTGAGGGGTCCTACATTTGGCGGGCAAAGAAGGGCTCCCAGCTCACCAGACCAGGACTGATATCAGCGTCGATACAGGTCAAATTAAAAACAACATGCACCCCAAACGCCAATTAGCAAAGAGGTGCCAACCCAACTTGACCAGACAGCGTTTGCCCAATTTTCTGGCTGTTGCACCCGGCTGCGAGAAAACCTTTTTCTGGCCAGAAAAGCCCGGTTGGGATATTCGGCGATTAAAAGCTAGTAGGCGAGGTCATTTAACCTTTGCCGAACCCTAACAGTTTCGATCTGGGTGGGGTGTGGGCAGGGGGTTCTGCCAGCCCAACACCAACAAAGCTATTGTTCGACCACGGATCCGGGGGGTTCGATGCGGGCGAAAACACCGCGCCGGTTTACCGTTTAAAAAACGAGCAAACATTAACGAGCACGTAAAACGCCCGAAATTTCTTTTCACGCACCCTGTACGCGCACGAGCCGCGAGCACGAGCGCTCAAAAAATTCTAGAACGCTGGCTGTTCAAATTTTCGGCCAAATTGCGTTCTTTTTTCCCCGGTGAAAACCCGTCGAAATTCGGCGTTATTTCGTGGTAAAAACCCCAGTCGGAGGGAGTAGGGATTGGGAAACCCGCAGAAAAAAAAAGCCGACAAAAAGCCCCCAGCCCAACCCGGCGACGAAGAAGCTAGCGACTCGACTAACCTGTGTCACTGCCATCGTTTGGCCATTGCTGGTGACCCCTGGTTCTGGTGAACCGCGGCTGCCACATTCTGGCTGGATGGGGTGGATGCGCGCGGAAAAAAAAGACGCTACGAGGGACGCGGATGTTTCGCCGTCCCGCAGGAGTCCATTTCGGCTGCGCTTTCGCCAAGATCGCTATCCGTTTCGGCGCTGACAATGGGCTGAGATGCGGTCGTTCCAAACTAAGCGGACGCCATTTTGAATCACATGTCGAAGTGAGGACAACGTCTGCGGACAGGGGGCGCGCGCCACCGTCGAACGCCGGGGCACGTGACCTACGCCATCTTGGGAGTCGCCAAGGTGCGTCGCGGCGCGTACAAACGCGCCAAATTCAAATCTGAATTTAAAAATTAAACTTAAAAACAACGACGGGCTCTAACGGTTCGAAGTTCATCAAAAAAACGAAAGGTCAAATATGTCCACGATTTGTGTGAATACACGCACGCATTGTGTGAAGCATGAATATGAGAAGTAAATACAATTTCAGGCAACTCTTTAGAATAAGCCAGCAATGGCGGCCACGCTTGTTTTTTATGGAGCCTGTTACGGTTAGTTTTAGGTTAGGTTAGGTTAGAACTGGCCCCCTGGACACCCCTTTGAACAAACCTAACCCTAACAGGCTCCGTAGAAAACAAGCGTGGCCGCCATTGCTGGCTTATTCTAAAGAGTTACCCAATTTCATATTTGTACATGTACTGGCGAATTTTAACTGTTGGAACAGCGTTTAACGTTTATCTAAAAAAATTACAACCTTTCTTTTCGAAATATATCACGATTTATTTGAAAATAAATTAGTTAACAGGAAATAGAAAATGTCGATACACTTCCATAAGGTCGAAATATTTATACTAAGTCTTGCTCATGTACTCGCGAATTTTAACACGATATATTTGAAAATAAATTAGCTAAGAGGAAATAGGAAATTTCGATACATTTCTATAATCCCTCAGGTGCGAGTGAAGATGTTTCAGATTTGCATTCACGCACTTTGGAACAAATCAGCGAAACAATACTGTAAGTTCATTTAGTAAAAAAACTACAGATGAAAAGATTATAGTCTATAAAAGTATAAAAATGGGCGTCTGCAGTGAAAGTAAGATTGTCGCTATGGGGGCGATGCTGCACAATTTTTTAGGAAAAAATTGGAAATGACCCAAATTATTTGTCTGGCCAACTCAACCACTTCTGGACATGGTCGTCGCTATGGCAAATATCGAAATATTGCAGTCAGAGTCTAGACGCCTAACTGGCAATATCACTACTAAACCGCTGTTCGGCAAATTCATATCGGGTTTTGGTAGAATACACTGTCGCCATCGATGTTATCTCTAGATGGGCTATCTGCCCTATCTTTTCTGCTAAATGGCCTCAACGAATCATAAATGCAAACTGCACTGAAAATTAGTAGTAACAATCGTAATTGATGTTCATAAATAAGGGCTGTTAACCAAACGTGTCATAAAATGCGAATTATGACGTACAAGTTTAGCCACCTCCACTCGTACCCGTACGCAATAAGGTTCACCCCAGAATATGACATAATGCTTGAACGCCCCTTGAAATCGCGAAGAAGTAATGGCAAAATATTTAAACGTCCACCAGCATTCATAGACGCTGATATCAATATTGAATCAGATTTATTTCTGATAATTAAATTCGGTGGAAAGCACATTGCGCAAAAGTGATTTCAAGATGGCGCCCAGATTCAAACCAGCTTCACCTTTGGGAGCCGCGAACACGCAATGCACGACAGAAAGCGACACTCGATACATTCCGGTCGACAACGCCACCAGTCGGCGCTGCGAGCCGGGATTATCATTTTTCCATTCGATCAGTGAGATCGTGACGTCACAGCCCAATGAAAATTAAACCTATCTGCGTACTTCCGGCCGCCATTTTCTCATTTGTGCAAAAACAGCGAGTGTCGCATAAGCGGTCCACAATTCGAGAGAAACCATGATGCGTCGAAACCGGTCGACGCGTCATGCGAGTTCGTCTGTACTCTCCAAATTACGCAATTTCTTTCAGTAACTTCTGAGAAAGCCGGCAAGGTCATTAAATCGTTATTTTTGCCAAGAAAAATCGGCGCAAACAAGCAGCATCGTCAACAGACCCCCGAGCTCGTGACAGCACATCACTTTCGCAAGCTTGTTTTGCCGCCAAATTTCCTCGTGGGTAGCAATACTTCTAGATCTGTTCCCCATAAAACACGATGATAAATAAAATAAAATACGGATTCCTGTCCAGAACGACAAGTCCGCATCGAATGCCGCTATTCCACCTCAAGTTCATTCCCAGTCCATTCATTCATTACAGGTGCGCCGCGAGCCTCACCTACCTTCATCCGACATGAATATCGAAATAAAAGGATACGCTTGTTGCTGCTGCTGCTGTTGCTGCTGGTACTGCAGAATTTGCGCTTGATTCGGTGCTTGTGGCGGCGGTCCTCCTTGTTTCCCCTTCTGCAAACTCATTGCAATGTTTCGCTCCTCATACAAGGACACGCTGGGGAGCAATTTTTAAATGGACGAAACAGTCGACTCTGGCACGCCGCAAAAATCACAAAACCGCCCCATTACTTTCGCGGACTGTCCCCGCTTTCTCGCCGCTTTCACAAAACGATACGAGCGATGAGTTGAGCAGGATGATTGAGGATTTAAGAGCTTGATTTCGACAAGATGTCTACCGCTGTCGGCGTTCGAAGAATCGAATGCGAAGAACGCGTGCGCGTGCACACCCGCCCGTTTCCGGTTCCGGTGAGGTTCGAACACGAACACTCGTGCCGCTGAAAAATTCCAACTAATTTTCTAATTAAAAAATCGCCAAAAAATACAAAAATTAGGTTAATTCCCTAATAAGCAGCCAATTAAAACCGATATCCGGCGTTTACAAACAGGCAGAATGCAAGACCGATTGCTTTTTACCGGTAAAACCGCGATGTAAAACCACGTGTAATAATTGCGTCTAAAATTGTTGGTAAATAAAACCGTCACTGATACAATTACGGTTTCTGTGAATTAATCTTCGCAAATGAATGGATTCTTCGCGACTCAGAAATGAAATTAGATGTACGATCGATAGCCATAAAATGAATAAATTGGAGGAAAAAACGAATTAGAGGGCGTTGTTGCGCATCATCGTGCCCAGGGGGCGCCGCTTACCGGCTGAATGTCCTAATGTTGCGTTCAAAGTAAATAAGATGGCTAGGCTAAATTTAATAAATTGCAACCCCAAAAATCTATTTAATTTCGTAATTCGCGTGTGGATATGGGCCCTTTTAGTAACGCCGTGCGTCGCGCTGTTCGAGGACCAGGTGGGGAAGTTTGATTGGTGAGTAAACGCTATAAACCTGGAGGTTTGAGATGAGGCAATCAATGAATTGCACATATTCTGTACATGTACTGTACCTAGGTAATGGGCATAGCAATGAAAAACCAAACCGAGCAATTCTGATTGGGATATTATTAAACATGGTCTTGACCCATGTTTTCCTACGACCTCACCAATTATCTGCATGCATGATTATTTTCACAGGCAACAACAAAACATAGGTGCAGTCATCAGTGCTCATTTCGTGAATAAATCAGGAGAGCAAAGTCCTAGCTCGCTGCGGCTGGTTGTGGCATCCCAGCAGAATGTAGTTGCATCGATCAACCCAAAATCATCTCAGATAAGTGAGTATCGACTAGTCACCGCAGTTGCCGGTTCCAGTTAATACACACTGCGGTGATGCTGAATGTGCTGTAAATTTCAGCTTGGCGAAGGATATTAGAAGATGGGAACTCCGGGACTGTCCATGCCTTCTCAATTGACGACAGACACAGTGAGTATCGATCTTTAGTTGGGTTGCAGTTCACAGAAGCGAAATCGTGGGTGCCGACAGGCAATAGAGGGTTTTTTATGAATGACAGTGAAAAAAAATTGCGATAAATACAATGAGAAATATGCATTCTGTATGCAATGCTTTATTGCAAACTTTGAGGGAGTTTCATTAAGCAGCATTTAAATGAATAAAGAACAGCACTGCCACTTCCCCACAGTTTAGCCAGGAGGTGGCAGTGTTGTTGGTTATATTTCAGAATATATTAAAAAATGTATAAAAGTTTGGAAATACCGGAAATAAGCTGTGGAGTTACGGCCGTCTCTCAACAGCATTTACTGAGACACAAACACTGTAGCACATCATTTTTGAAAATGCTGCAGTTTTACTTGCACTGAAAAATTTAATCAAAACACCAAAATGAGACAACTTGCAACTACAAACTTGGTATCCATACATCTATAACATTAGTTTCAAAGTATTATGATTCTATAATAAAAGCAACTAAAATATAGTAGGCTAGTTGTAATTTATAGTTGCTCCAGTAAATCTTAAAACAGGTCAATCAACATTTTATAAAAAAAAAATGAAAAAATGAGGGAAATTTTGAGTATTGACTTAAGGACCGGTGCAATGGTTTCCCACGCATTCTGCGATAGTTCATTCCTTCCAGTTGACATGCTATCTTTTGTGTGCTCACCTCTTTCTTCATTATTGAACTATCACCCCTATCGCTTACCGATAGTGACGCGAGGGAAACAGCAAGAAATTTAAATCACAATTCTGTCAGCATGTGCACTAATGAGAATTGGACGTAACACATTTCATTTCTGATTAGATATTTTAAGCGTCACTGGATTCAATCCCCTGGTCAGAAGTTGGGACGCCACCAACGGCCAGCTAAACTGGGAAACAAATATAGCCGTCAGCAGTTTAGAAGGGTAGGCCAAAGCCAGTTTCGTTCTCAATGTTTTCAAGTGTAAAAGTACATAGTGCACCGTGTGACATTTTCATTTCAGAGCAGCTGCCAGCTTTTACAGCTTAAACACCGCGGACCAAACACTGGTCGCCATAAATGCTTTCGAAGGCACGTTTGTGCAGGTCAAGCGGTATAACTATCGTACGGGCGAGTTGATCTCGTTCAATCGCATTTCCGTCGCTTGGTTCCACAAAAACACGAGGTCGCCATCATTTTAGCAGAAACTTATGTTTTTAAAAAGTTCAGAAATTAATGAGTTTCTATCAATGCAGCTGCAAGTTCATCAGTTGGTCATATTTTGTGTGTGCGGACAGCGACACCAAAATAATCTATGTTTTGCCTCTCGCCAGCAAAGCTTTCCAAGCATCGCCTTTACAGGTAAACATTTTTAAATTAAATCAAATAACACCTTGATCGAATAAGATAACACATCTTTCAATGTGTTACTAATTCTTATTTGCACCTCTTATTATTAGTGTTTACTGTACCTTGGAAAGAAAATGTCCACTACGATTTTCCAATATTGAATACATGTATTATAATTTAAAAAAAAGGCCAAAATCCATATATATAATTGCGCCACATATATTTAGAGTTAGCACTTGGTTTTTTTACCATGGTACAGAATTTCAATTCAAACTTTTTTGCAGAACCTGGGTATTAAGGACGTGAGTGGCGACATCGAGGTCATTTCCTTAATGGATGAAGGGGCTAACGAGAAACATCTTTTTGGTCTCAAATTGGCCTCGAAATCCATCGTCTTGGCAAAGGCCAAAGAAAATGGCTTAGAGATTGTAACGCAATTTGAAAACGTGAGCATTTTTTGCGCCTAGTCTATTAAACTTTGCTGTTACGTATTAAATAAAGCTTTAATTATTCACAGACAAATGCTGTGACTGCATCCCGAAGAAATGGCGATGTCGTGATATTCGCGCTTTCGAAGGGTGCCGAAAATGTATGTTTTCTGAAGGGAAACCATCTTTGGGATGATTTTGGGTTCTCGGCTAATATTTGTTTCCCACAATTTTTATGTAAAAAATATTAGGACTACCTTCTGAGGGTGTACAACACGGCGACCAATTCCTTCATCGATTCCATGCAGGAAGTCGTTCGCATTCAGCGGCATCAAGGAGAACCTGATCAGGTAAAAAATTCCACTTCCATTGCCTTTGTCATTTCCGTGAGGTCTGCTTCTAAGAGAGTAAAAACACTGCGTTAAATTTAAACTCCTAGATGTTCGTTCACATCATCAACAAAGATGGTGAATACAGCAGTTTCTGCCTTCTCATGGCCACCAAGGCCCATTCGTTGTTACTTTTGATACCAGGTGTGTATCTAGGTTGTGAGGGAATCGGTTGCGAGCACAAATTTCAATCATTTCTTCTCATCGCTGCCATTAGGTAAAGTGGTTTGGGCCCGCGAGGAAGCACTGGCTTCGATTTTGACTACGGAGATGGTGGATCTACCAGTTTCGGAAAGTGAGGCACAGATGGAAGAGCAGTTTGGCAGTTCTAATGGTGGGCAGAGTTGTTATAACAACTTATCACACTATTTACCATTGTGTTTCCCGGGAAACAAGACTAGGTCTTACATTAATTTTTGCTCTCAAAGCAAAAGGGCTTATTTTCTGACATCCTGGAAAATCATGTTAGGTCTTATATTCGGGGAAATATGTTAGTAACCATCGAGATAATCTCTATCAGAGAGCACAGACTCGCTTATGATATCATCAATATCAAAAATTTGCATTACGAAGATGACGAAATTCACATAATCTGAATACACGCACCTTCGTTCTAGCCAACATTTTGCTGCTCTCGTACAAAAGGATTACGACGCAGCTGCTTCACCTGCAGAACTACATCGTCAACCTATTCCCAAGCATCAGTCAGGAAGCTTCCGGAGTTGCCAAAGTTGTGGACAGCACGAAGCTGATTAGGGACGACTTCAATATTCACAAAATTCTCATAGCAGTCACCGCCGTGGGCAAGGTTGGTTTCATGTTGCGGCCCTGCCAAAAGTCAAAAGATCACTAATGAAACGTTTGATCGTCGCAGATATTCGGCATCGACAATCTCAGCGGAAAGGTCATTTGGCAAACCTTCATTCCGGACTTGAATCCGTTCGACCGTTACGGTAAACGGCAGCTGCTCTTGTTCGTGCAGAGGACGAGCACTCACTACGCGCATTCCCCGCAGTGTGCAGTTTTGGGTCGAAGCAGGGTGAGTTGATGAGATCCTAGGTATTCAGTGTCCCGTTCGCCTGAATTTGTGAAAAATTGAAGAAATTAGAGCTTGTTTCAAAAAGGCATTTCCATGATAATTGTGTCAAACGAATAGAAGATCTGGATGAAATTAACAGTAACTGAATTGCAAGATATAAAAATAACTGAATTATTTTACTTCAACTTAGCATTCAAACAATGGCATTTTATTTACCTTCAATCCAATAAATGGAGAACCTATGGATGGCAGCGACGGAGTCGCGCGATTGAATCACCCCGTTATCCAGGCATCACAGCTTCCATTTTCCAACGAAGATTACCTTCGAGGAATCTTGCTGATAGATGACAACTACAAAGTAAGAGATACATCAGCATATTTTTTACAGTCTAAATTTTGGCAACGGCTTTTCAACCAAATAGGGCTCATAAGTGTTTACATGGAAGAAATTCAGTTTGCATCAATTTGTCATCTTGTTTGTTTATTAAAGGTTCACGTTTACCCTGAATATACGTTAAATGTCGCTCTTCAACATGCAAATTTGCTCTACATTTTCGTCGCAGAGCCTGAAACTGGACTGCTGCGTGGTCTGAGTCTAGGCTTTTCAACGTCCAAGGTGAATTTACCATAAAATTTAATTTTGTTATAGGAAATAGGCATAATTTTAATTCATTCTGCAAAATTTCTGCTATTTCTGCTAAGAAAACTATTTAAATTTCAGGAATTGATTGCCGAAAACGTGTGGTCACTGTACTTTCCACCAAAAACTCAATCCATTACAAATGTAGTTATGAAACGTACTTTAGGTTAGTATGCACACTGCAGATTGATTGTTACAAGGTTGTTTTTCAAGTCCTAACAGTTGGTTTTTTCTCTCGAAATACAGAACACGTTCATTCTCAAGGAAGAGTGATGGGGGACCGTAGCGTTCTTTACAAATACCTGAATCCGAACCTGGCTGTAGTGACCACGGAGGGATATAATCCTGTACAGAAATGTAAGTTCAGGCTGATTTTTCCGATTTTAAAAAGCATAAAAAACTAAACTATTGTCAGGACAGGTTTATATCTCAATTTCATGAAACATTGTTTTTCTAATTATACCTGTTGTCCTTACTTTCTCGTTAGCAACACTCAACGTTTTCTTGGTGGACGTTGTAAGTGGGAAAATAGTGTTCAGCTCGAGTCACAAGAAGGCCAAAGGACCAGTACACGTTGTGCATTCAGAAAACTGGGTTATGGTACGAAACAATCTAGCAGTCCTTAACCTTTAAACGTCCAGGAAAGCAAACTAACAATTAAACTTTTTCTCAACAGTATTCATATTTCAGTGAAAAGAATCGCAGGACTGAAGTTGCCATTTTGGAATTGTACGAAGGCAAAACTCAGAGTAACACGACAGCATTTTCTTCGTTCTCTTCCCCGCCTTCACCAATGATCGAACAAAAGGCATACATATTCCCCACAAATATCGACGCAGTCACAGTGACAATCACAGAGAAAGGCATCACCAACAAGCACCTCCTATGCAAGTACCCCATTTACAAATTACGAGAACTCATAAAGCTAGTTTCATGTTTAATTTCTATTATTCAAAATTATAAACGTTTTTGGTTAACCGTAGTCAGGTTGTTGCTCAAACAATATTTTTCTCAACTTGCCATATGAAATGATGCCACTTTCTATGACATGCCCTCATATCTTGAACTTGTTTTAGTTGCCATACCTTCTGGATCCATCGTGGAGCTGCCCAAAGCCTTTTTGGATCCCCGGAGGTCCTTGTTTCCTACCCAAGAACTTCGCGAGGAAGGTGTCATGCCGTACAACCCAGAATTGCCACTAGTATCTGAAAATGTAATAAACTATTATCAGAGTGTGTACAGGATACGCGGCATTTACACGAGTCCTACTGGCCTAGAATCCACCTGCTTAGTTTTGGCATACGGTTTAGGTAACTATCTACCCTCTTCATCACAGTTCCCCAATTTAGTTCCCAATGTTTAAAATAATGTTTTTGATACTTTTCAGATTTATTTTTTACTCGAGTGACTCCGTCGCATACTTTTGATATTCTCAAGGACGATTTCGACCACTGGCTCATCGTCACGGTGCTGTCCGGCCTGATAGGGGCGTCCTATTTAACGAAGGTTTTGGCCTCTAAGAAAGCCCTGAAACAAGCCTGGAAATGAGGAGTTGGTTCTGGGGCTAACCATAGATTGTGATACAGCAATGTACAAGCGTCAGGAAAAACTGCTTTCCTTCTCAACCTGTATCGATTCCACCTTTTTTCATAATAAACTCAGGCACGCACGTAGACGAACAAATTTCTGCAATTCCTAAGTCCTAATTCTGATGATGAAATCATGAATAGCACCAACATATCGCCATATTCCAGATCCATTTAAGTTTGCATTGCCAAGACACAGCGATATTCAAAACACATTCAACTGTGGATGTAACCGAAGTATTTTTTTACATTTAGCATCAGTTAATTGCGTTTCATACATTTCCAATTGCTGCTGAAAAGGCTAGCCTAGTCAGTTTAGCACTTTTGTCAGGGGGCCACAGATTTTTTTTGCCAGAAAGTAACGAATAATTGACAGGCCTAACAAATTACGTGGTTTATGGATATGTAATTTCGAAAGGAGAAAAACAAATAAAATTGATCAATGCAATGTTATTTTCATATTATTTCCAATAGGTTGTTTGAAATGTATAACCAACATGCAAAAAAAACACTAATTTTATTTCTCAGCATTCATTCACTATTTCCTTAAAGAATTGTTAAAGTTAATGTGATTTACGCCTTTATTGATTCATAAATAATGAAATACAGATAAGAAAAATTCGAAACTGCACGTGCACGTATTCTAATTTCGGCGCGTGCAATTTCACAAATTTTTCTCATCTTAATTTAATTTTTCATTAATAAATTGCGTAATTCATGACTTTAAGAATCGTCGAAGGCAAGGGTGGATGTAAATGATATTTTTGCATGGTGGGACAGCCAAAATTTTTAATAATCTTGTCAAATTATTAAAATAATAATTTACATGTATGTTCTAGCTGACAGGCCTGGAAAATCAATGCATTTTAGACAATTCAACATTATTTTTCTCGTCATTTTCTTCAACTAAAAATTGCAAAATATCTGCAAAAATGACTAGCAAATAGGAGAATATACGAAAACCAGACTCACCAAAAATACTTGCAGAAAATATTTTCAGTTTCCCTCCGGAAGTGCTATTTTTGTTGGTCTATCGATGCGCCGCCACTTGGAAAATATGCGAAACACGAATGGAATTCAAGATGGCGGCGCCCTTGCAGCTGTAGAAATTCTGGCCCTCAAAAATCGCCAGCATTCCAAATTGAAAATCTGATTTCAAAAAGAAGATGAAGGATTCAGGCTCACTAACATGTGGTTTTGAAAACGATTCCGCTTCCAAGGCCGAGGAAAAAACGGAATTACACGAGCAGGTATTTCTGAAAACACATCAAAACCATAGATAAGTTGTCATTGCAATGAAAATAGTCTTCGAAAAATAACTGATTTACCTTAAAAATAGGCTCCGGCGACCCCGGGACGGTTAAAACTGGAAAGCTGGCTCAACAAGAACATGAAAATCGAAATGACAGACGGACGCACCCTGGTCGGGATATTCCTGTGCACTGACAAGGGTAGAAATGTCATCTTGGGCTCTTGCAGCGAATACCTCAAAATGGATGATGGTATGTCAAATATGTCACCTTGAAAATTTTCGGGCATCGATGGTGGTAATGTTTCAAATTACTTTCCAACGCCGGGCAAATTGCATATCGTCCAAAACAAGTGTCTCAGGATGCTATAGCCAGGCCTGTGATAAGGATTAAATGTTAAAATAGATGCTGCTGAAAATTTTAAACCTAAACGGATTTGTATTTTTTTTCCCAAAATGAAAATTTATACGAATTTCTTCTTTTTCACAGAAGATTGCTTAGAGGAAGATCCCCGCTACCTCGGCTTGGCCATGGTTCCAGGTCACCACATTGTTTCCATTCACATTGACGACACAACTTCGTTATCATCGGACATCCTATAAATGCAACTAAAGAATCCTCCAATTCCCCTTGTTCTTGTAATAAAACTGTTCATCTTACCAGCTTGATCTTCTGATTCTTCATCCATAAGGCAGACCTCACATGGTCAACAGCACAGTAACATCAATATTTGTGCGACCTTACAATATAGGCAGTTCAGTCTTACCACTGATTATACCAACAAAATCAGGATCGATAAAACGCTTATTTATCGATAATTGTGCAGCAAAATGCCTGCAAAAAGAAGTTAATCGTAAATCGCACGCAATTCAACATCTGTGGGCTACTGAGGAAATGCTGAATGACGTCCTCATGCCAATTTCAACAAATACAGACAGTATTGCATACTGATCGGAGGCCAGTACTGATGGACTGATGTTACATCATGAATACAGACAATTAGCTGGATAACTTACTGTCAGTAACAAAACATTGACAGTCTAGTCAGTATTTCAATACAGACAGCAAGTTGTCTGAAAATTCAAATCGTCAGTAATCAGGATGAAACATCAACATAGTGGTACTGCACTTTCAGTTTATCATCAATCCCTCTTGGTTGATCAGTAATTTCGACAGTCCGATTTAGAAGGAAATTGAAATACTGGAAGCATGTAAACAAAACGCTCAATAGTTAGGTTTGGAAAGTTTATTGAAAATGCACATGTTTAGATGCATTGCTCATTGGCGATGCAGTAACAAAATTTGACTTTACAAACATGTTTCAAGTAATTTGACAAAGTGAAAAATCTGACTTTCTAGCTCTTCGTCTCGCCTTGTATATAAATATAACCAAACAAACAAAATAAAACCGAATTGGTGCGCTCCACCGGTACACCAAGTTGTTCAACAACGACATTAACTAATGTCCAAAAAACGGTCAACTTCGGACCAACGCTTATTTTTCTCTAATCGCTCCAGTTTTTTCCACAAAATGCTTTTCACGTGCAAACTGTGCATTTTGGTTCTGACGCAACTTTGTGTTTTTGTTAACTTTGGTCCAAAATGAAACATGTGCACTCCTCAAAATATCTCGCTTCTTCAATTAGCTCGGGTGTTTAGGCAAAATTCTTACTTGTAAGGATCTTATAATAGCAGCAAGTTGATCTAAATTCATTCTAAGATGGTAACAATACAGCAGGATGTTTTTAATTAAAGATGGTAACCATACCATGTAGGGGCGCGTTGGGGAGGTGAAAAAATTGGCCCGCTACACTACTCCGGATCGCAGCTTTTCAGCAGGACTCCACGGCATGGATTTGTTCTCCGTCACCTGAATGGGGCTCCGCTACGTGAAACGACAACACGTTCAGAGGGGTTACAACTGAACACCTCCCAAAATCGAAGACTGGACCCGATACTTACAAATTCGAACTTCAGCCGAGTTTTCCTTTGGTGCCGGTTTCCCCACGTCGTCGTCGCCTCCTTCCTCTCCTTTTCCTCCCTGCTCCTTCCTGGGTCGAGGGGGTCGGTTGAATCGACGACGTGGCCGTGGCCGTGCCTGGCCTTCGTTTTCCTAAGTATCAAATAAAAAGGCAGCAATTATATTTTTTCGGTTATTGAGGAGCTCATCATGTACAGACAGAAACTACAAGAAGCAAAACAAAAAGCGAAAGAAACTATGCAGCGATTTTAAATCATTTCCGATTGAACGAGAGCACGAGGAGCAGTTTTTGATTTTAATCTACCGTGTTTCCCTAAAAATAAGCCCCAATTAAGACCATCAGCCAGATAGAATCAATTACATTGCAACACACAATGGAAACCGCAATTTTTGGTCGTTTGCACGTGGACACCCAGCAGTTGATACATAAATATGTATTGTAAGCATTACAACAGATGTACCTTGACACATTTACTGTTCACGGGTAAATGAAAACGAGTACTTACATCTTCCATACTTTTTGTGCCTACTGAAGATCGCAGTACATGAAAAATAACACATCCCCCGAAAATAAGCTCCAATGCTCATTTTGAAGCGCAAATTATTATAAGACCCGGTCTTATTTTCGGGGAAACACGGTATGAGGAAAGAAAAATTTCGAAGAGCGGACAGACCAGCATGGCTTGGCTTATAAGCGAGAAACTGAAACGTGTACGTTTTTATGCTCGTGCTTACCTTATTGCCATCTGTGTCTGTACCGCTCTGGTTGTTCTCCTGAGGGCGCGGACGACGGGGACCTCGGTAATAACCGCGGTAGAATCGAGGTCTGCGTCTTAGAGCAGCGTCGTCGCCATTCGGTTCGCCACCCTCCTGATTCTCTACTCCTCCCTAGCAGATACCATTTTATAGCGGCTGCATTCACAAAATCTGCCCCATGTTTCTAAACCCTTGCTGGTGCATCTCGACTATACCTCCGGGCCCAATCCCTCGTTCTCCTGGCCGGGCAGCGGTTCGCCCTGACTGTTTCTCTGGCCGGACGGGCGCCGATAGTAGCGCCGATAAAATGGACGGCGTGGTCTTCTCTGCCGGTTGTCGGGATCTTGACAGTCTTCGGTTTCATCTACCGGCCCTTCACCTCCACTCTGCTCACCTGACCCCTCACCACCTTCGCTATTCTGTAAAGCAAAAAAAAAAAATATATATATATATATATGAAAGGATCACGTGACTGTTTAATGGCAGACTGAGATAACTATTACAGGCTCTCTAGGTTTTCAAAGGCAACCGCAACAGTCTAACACGCCTGCCTTATTAGCAGAACATTTATCTGTGCCTTGGATGGAAAAAGGCCAATATCTACTTTATTGATTTTTGGGAAATGGCAATTAAAGAGAAGAGACTGACATAGGCACGAATGACAATGGCTTTTTTAAACAAGGTACAAACAAGATCTATTGAAAAGTTTTCTTACGGGTCTTCTGGGTCTTGGGCGGCGGCGTGCGTACGAGCGTTGGCCGTTGAAGCGGCTTCTGCGATCTGCAGCGTAACGACTGCCCTGGACCGCGTTTCCTTCGGGCCCAGTAACGTTGGCAGCTTCGTTACCCTGAAGAATTTAACGCAACATATTTACGAGACCTACCAATTAATTAACACAATATATTTTAAAGTCATCACTGTTTACCTTCTTGCCTACGACGACGTCGAACTCTACAACTTCGCCGTCGCCAACGCTACGTACGTATTTCTTCGGATTGTTTTTCGCAATCGCAGTCTGAATGGAAGCAAAATTATAAACACCAATGTTATATTCGAGTTTACCAGGGTCAAGGTTGTTAGGTATAACTGATGATTTATGAAATCATCGTACTATGCACTTGCCTGATGGACGAACACATCTTCTTTGGTATCATTACTAAATGTAACAAAAATCACACATTTAATTTTTGTTGGAAGATTTTACACCTGCTTCATGCATTAAATACTTGACCAACTAAAACCAATTGGGATTACCCTTTCATTTAACCCTTCACGAACAGGAATTTTCCCAAATTCTAGGAAGCTATCAGAAACACCAACTTTACCCTACACCAAAAATAGCCCGTGAATCAATTGCATTGCGAATCCAAACAATTTTGAATTTAGACTTACAGATGCTCCCTATTTTATTATTATTTGCTAAAGCAGTTTAATCAAATTTCTTTGACTTTTCCAGATGGCCAGACACCCTGTGTATGCATACTGGGTATATTAAGTGAACATGCTCATTTCCAGGAACAGGCTTCTTGAATTGTCAGTCGCAGTATCAGCCCACCCGGCAATATCGCGCATGCAAATAACTGTTCGCTTATCTAATTCTGAATACCAAAACATCGCATAAGCAGGGCAACCTTTGTGCCCAACACGAGGCAGAAAACAACCCCTGCGTAGAATCCAAATAAAGGGTGCTGATAAAGAATCAAAATTGAGGCTCATTTCCTTGAACCAGTAATCTTTACACTTGTTGTGTTATCTAACTCCCCGGAGAAGGCCGTTGCAGGAACACGGAGATTTATTGGCGCTCCGATACGGTAGCAACGGCCTAGACGTTTTCGACGAGAACACTTCAAAAAAGTGGAAATGACATTGCAGGAAATTACGGGATCGTTAACTAAGATGGGAGTTTGACCGGGATCATTATCAGTTCATATAATCCGCAGCTGTTCGGGGTAGTACGTGCAAATAGCATCAACCATGCACGCACCTGACAAACAGAACTTCGTGGGCATTTAGCATACAATTTAGGATGGGCTATTCCAAGGCAGGAAGGAAGAGTCGTACCAAAAATCAAAAGATGGTATGACCCGGGCTATTTTTACACACTGGGCTAACACTCAAAAGGGAACTTTAGTTTTCAGCCATAATGGTGTCAATGGGAAGTTTTAAACAAATTGGTGCATGGATTCCTAATGCACTCATAAATGCAGTTTGATAGATTTTTCTCAGGAACTTGGGAACGCCAACACACCCAACACCAAATAAAACACGTTCGCGAGTCGTGCGAGCGATACAAGGCTGGGCGCAAAAGTCCTGCCTATCAGGTTCGGTAATTTTTATTGTCTGATTAAATTCAGCCGTACCTCACGTCCCCCTCAAATGAAGCTGCCAATCAAATAGTTTTTCATAACTCCCACATGCCGGATGATGTCGCGCTACTAAGATAACAATTATCTCCCTACAGGGTAAACTAATTAACTACCGCGAATATTGTCGGCGATCCCTAGAAAAACGAGATTGTGAATTAAAAGTGATCAGAAAACTGCCGTGTTCACACCACAGATGCGGGTTAATAAAGGGTAAATCCCAATGAGTTGCCCCACCCAAACTCATGCCTCAATGTGTTACAAGGATAAAATCTGCATTTACCGATTGATGAAACCATAGCCGCTTTTAACATTAAACCACTTGACCGTCCCGGATACCTTGGTTGCTTTTTAGTAGATATTATGAAAAGAGCAAAGAAAATTCACGTGAACTTCGACTATGTTCGAGGCAAGCCACATTTATCAAAGTAATTGGGCGATTTCGGCTGGTCTTTGGCGCAATTTGCTCGTGATAAGTGAATCAACGTTGCCCCAAGCTGATTTTTTGTAAGTTTGAAAGTTAATATCGGCGTTCCAGTGAAACATCGACGCATTTGGGATGGATTTTCCAATAGAAATTGGTTTTCTTCAACTGGAATGTCGAACAACGGAATCGCCTGCTTCTACAATTTTAAAGACATCGCTTCAAAGTGCACATTCCAAAGCTTACATAAATTATCGATTTAAAAATGAGACATTCAAATACCACAGCACATTAATTTCACACACGCCCCTTTTTAATTTGAGGGGGTGGGTAAATTAATCGCGCATGGGACAATCTGATTTCCAAGCATTTTTAGCAAGCTAAGCATTTCAGAAACGGTGCGTGCCCTTGAGGCAAAAAAAAATCTTAGGTTGACTTATTCGTCAAAGGTCACCCGGAATTTTTGATTTGCCGGCTTTTTCATGCCTTTTATCAGATCGCAATGACCCAACGCATGTGGATCATTTTCGTTAATTTGAGCAATTTTGGGTGCCCCAAATTTGAAAAATGCACTATTCGGCCCCATACTGGAGACAGCACGGGGCGGGGCCTTTAAATTTCGGCAGCGGCTCCGCACGTTTGTTTACAGTTTCATTCATTTCCGAATGAGGTGGACCGAGCAAACCCAAAGCGAAAATAGCGGGTTGGGAAAAACCAGGCTAGAAAAAGCTGCCATTTGCAATTCCAGCGCGGTTTTCGCACGGCCAGGGGCTCCAGCGTGGCCGGGGTCAAAAACGGCCATGAACAGCGCGAAATGCAGCGGGGGCCGACGGGAGCCCAAAGGGTTGAAGGTCCCTCGCAGGGGCAGCCTCACCCCCTTTGCAGACGGCGTGCAATTTGGGACAAAGACATAGGCCTCGCCGACGCCACCGAATCGCCCACGAGTGAACGCGTTGAAATAAAACGGAATATTTTTCCGTCATTGCCTTACCGATGACCTTTTTCTCCACGACAGCCTTTGGCTGTTCGGGCTGTTTTTCCGGGTCAGGCATGGTGGTAAAGGTGGTGGTAAGATGTTCTTCTCCCGTCCCTACTTCTTCTCCGATCTTGATCCTTCCTTCAGCTTTGTTGCTCTCCTGCTGATGATGGCTTCCCGCACACAAGGAGCACGCACGGCGCACTGACTCCTGATTGGTCCAACGGCGGCCAAGACACGCCCCGAATGCTAATACCCAAAAAGCCACACATTTCCCGCTCATTAATTTCCATCGATCGTTTCTTTCAAATTAGAGTGGAATTGGGGGCGGCCGCCATGTTCGACATTTCGAACGCCAAAAACGTTCCATCGACCGCCCCCAAACCCAACCCAATTTTGCCAAATTTGGCTGGCGGAAAATAAAGGCCGAAATTTCGCTACACGCTTCCTGTCCGAATGAAATCGTAAAATTGAGCTAATAATCTTAATTTTTCTTATTTTTAACGCGAATTTCGGGAGAGAAAAAACACGCCCAACCTTTTCCAGCGACGGCGAATTCGGTTCTAGAACGAGTTACATTCCAGAACGCTGGCTCGTGCTCGAGAATTCGATTTCGCTCCGCACGTGCTCCACAGCGAATGCATGCACGAGGGCATTGAACTCTACTACGGCGCTTCAGCTAATCGCTTCTAATGCAAAATGGCGGCCTTTGAGCATCCAGGCCCTGCATTATCCAATTTTTCTTCCACTTGCTGAATTTAAATTTGTTGATCATGTCTTATTTCAAACGCTGCTTTTGCAAAGACTAGCAGCCGTACTTTTGTCTCGGACCATTTTAAATTTTATAAATTGGTTGATGTGGCCTAGTATCATAACATTACCATGAACTTACTAACCCCTTGGACCCATCACAACTAAAAACAATTTTTCGATTTGAATTTAATAATTTAGTATGTACCATGCTGATAATTGCGCTACAATCGAAGCCGATTTCAACCAAAGTTTGAAAATCATTAAAAATTGATAAAAAGCACAACAGAAACAGAAATTTAACAGCACTGGGACAAGAGTCCGAAGTTCACTTCAATCTCACTTCATTTAGAGACTGTAAGAATATTTTATTTTTCAAGAAACCCTTTGCATATAACAGCAAATATTTTACATGATTTTTCCTTCAACTCAAGTAGTTTTGACAGTTTTTGCACCAACCCAAATCAAAGCATGTAGCAGCTAAAACAAAACACATACGGTCAGAACGCAACCTTCGAAACAACTGGTGTTAAAACCTGACGACCAACCAAGCCCCCCTCCCTCCCACAATTTGCTTTTAAAATAAAAATTTAATTTAAAAAATCGTACTCGGATCACGAACGAAAAGATGGTATTAAAAACGTACGGATAATAATGCAAAGACAGCCTTCGTGAGTGCATGCCGCTACAAATAAATGGCATCCTCGCTTCGGCGGGTGTACCAGACAAATTAACCTTCGCCACCGGAAATGTGGCGCGAACAGCAATGGCAATCTCAAGAACATTTGCCAATCTTTGAAACTAACAATGTGCACATAGGCACATTTGAGAGAAAAGTTTGAATTAAGGGTAGGCAGGTACTCTTTACTTCTGAGCAAAATCTGCTGACAGAAATTTCTAAGAAAATTGTGTAGCTCGTGTTTTGTGTCCACGTAGACAGAAAAACGTTAAATACCCAGAAAAAATCGCTTAACAAAAATGAGGGGAAGGGGGACTTTTCAGTGCAACGATACCATTTATTTAGCAGATGTAATGCGTTAATTTTTCAAATCAGTTTGTTTTGTGTACTGCACAGTCAAGACCAACTTTATAAGGTTTGAAATTTTTAGTTTTTGCACACAGGCGTGAGCCAAGTTGACGGCAATTCCAGCTAGGATCGTATGCTGAAAAATCATTTTTGCTGCTTACTTCTTACGATTTGTCTCCGGTGGTGTTATTCTTGTAGGCGATTACACACTCTTCGCCGCAAGACTTCAGAACGGTGCACTACAAAAAAAACGTGAAAACAATTATGGTATTTTTAGTGTGAGAATAGAATGAATTCCAGCTCCTCATTGGGATGCTTGTACCGTGCTAAACCAGGGAAGGGGAGAGCCATTCTCGCAATTCCCAACGATATTTGCAATCGGACAATATTCTAGCATCGTTTTGCGAACGGCCACAGCTAAATGATGCATATAGGCCGTAGATACGAGATGCATCACACACATATGCAAAGAAAGGCATCAAGATAGCCACGGTGCTAAGGGCAACGATCACAAGCAGCTTTAAATAAATTTTGGAATCAAATTTTATATAAGACAATTATTTAATTGTAGAACACTAAAAGGTCTCTATTAGCGGTTTAAATATTCTGAATTTCAGCATTAAATGCACATTTGCAATCTATGCAATTCCTAGAATCATTATTCGATAATGAACCTGGTTTAATTACTATAAATATTTCTACCACCAAAAGGTACCACATTAATACCAAATATTGATTTCGTGGTATGCTTGAACAAATCATTGTCTAATCAAATGTAATATTATGATGATTCCAAAAAACCAGCTTGTGTTCGCCTACCCTAAGCATCATCTTTGTTGCACATGTGCCAAAGCTCTATCGATTAAAGAGCCATACATACCAGTATATCGTTTCCCCCATCGTATTCCACACGAATTTTCTGACCCAGTTCACCTTCTGGGACTTTAAGGTCATCACGTATGTCACCGTTGTCCCCCATCAAAGACAGGTAACCATCATCACTGATTGCACACAGCTAAAGAACAAAATAGAAAAAGGAGACAGTCATACAATTGTTCGTCCGAATTCGAAATTGCTGAAATCCAGATGCAGTAAGGGAGTCCTTGCCTGATAATCTTCACGCTTGACAAAAGGCACATCCATATTGTGAGTAGACGGGCAAATATCTTCATATTTCTTATTTGAGAATATATCTAGACCAACCAAGTGAACCTGGAAATAACCAAACAGTTTAAACGTTACTTCATTACGCAACAACGATGGGCCCTACCATTTGCGGCCGTCATAGGAGGCAGCTCACCTTGGCGTGTCCGTGCTTTCCTGTCTTGGAAGTGGACATTTCCACAATTTTACAAGGACGGGCCTTCAACATGACGAAACCGTTTTTACGGAGAGAGGAACACTGTTGGGGGAAAGTTGCCGAAGCACCAGCATCTCCGGATTCGAATTGAGTATCGTCAACAACATCTGCCATTGCGCTGTTTTAGTGATAGGCTGAAAGGAAGCAAACCAAAGTCAAGTAAGAGAAATTATAAGGCACCAAACAAAACAGACGTTTGGACAGCAAGTGGCAACTGTGCCGCACAGCACCCAGGAAAGGGGATACGTTAAATCGCAATTTCCAACGATGTTGTGTGCGGGCATCTTTATAGCATCTGCTACGAGCGACCACCGCTGGAATTTGCTAAGTGGACGTAGATACCTTCGATGCATCAACATAAAACAATCATCCTTAGTAGTTTTTAACATCAAACACAGGCGACTGCTCAGCTCACAAAGCAGCAAATAAAGGCCCGTCTAAAACATCATGTGCCGTTCACAAGAGTACAACAATGAGCTCGGGAAGAAGTTCAACAACACTTCCAGTTGCAGCATGCAGTCAAGCGTAAAACCAGAGGTGCATGCTGCACAAGCATAGCAACACTCAATGCATTAAAGCTTAGCATTTTCCAAAAATGACGGGTTTATCAGTTACTTTTTGGTAAACATAATATCATTAAAGCATCAGCAAACTTAACCGGCCTTGAACGCTACAATACAGGCACCTAATCTCTTATCACACGTCTGCAAGAGTACCAATAACCTATGATAAAAAGGCTTCGGTAACAACTATTACAATTACTTTTACAAAAACTTTACAATTTTTGATAAATGCAATTACCCACAATTGGCGTCTGGGATGCCATGTGGTGCAGGGTGAAAGTTCACCTAGGTGCAAAAAAATGTAGCAAAAATCATTGCTTTTTGGGGGAATTTAGAACTTTGAGATCCATTGTTTAAAAAAATCAAATTGGCACGTTTTCGATAGGCTTTGGAGCCAACCAAGTCTTTAAACGAAGGGTTTTCAATTTACAAAAACTTATAAGAATAAACTTAAGATGAATTCAATAACCCATTCAGTGTCTGGGATGCCATGTGGTGCAGAGAGAAACTTAACCCAGGTAAACAAATATTACAGAAAAGACAACAAAAGGAACTTGCAGGAAGCATGCAGCAAATTTGCAACAGAAAATACAGCAAAATGAATTTTAAATGATTTGATCACTGGCCAATCACTCCTTTCACTCCAAAACTGGCACTGAATTAAGGGGGACAACTGCTTCTCGCGCATAATTCGCCAGTAATGTCTGCGAAAATCATCGCGTTTTCCTGAGAATTTAGCATCTTGAGCGCATTGTTTAAAGAAACAGATAGGCACGTTTTCGATAGGCTTAATTTTGGCAGCATGGTCTGGGGCTATTTAAACCTAAACCAGGTCATTCTCACGCAAAGCTTACCTGGAAACGTGCAACGCGCGGACCACGAGGCGCTTATTAACGCTGGCTCGAAGCCCGCAGCAAACTTTTAAAATTCAAGCAAAGACACTCAAGTTTAATTCCCAAGGTTAAGAACACCGATAGGCCTAACAACGTGCAGAAATGTGACACTTTGGCCTAATGACCGATTTGGGCTCGGTTTCAACGCTGGTAGCGAAACGATCGTCCGGCGGCCGGGCGAGAGTGTCTTTAGATAAATTTCACACAGATTTCGCCGTGCAATATTTCAAAAATCGATTTGAAATTGTCTAAAAACCACCATGAGAATTCTAGAGCAAACGTCATGGCGAATTCAAAATGGCGGGAACGCACGGCCCACAGCAGCCGGTAAACTGTGAATTACATCGGGAAAACGAACGAAAAGCCTGGCTATCGACTGTTTCGGTGCTGGCAAATACTTACGGCAAGGGCAGGGCCGAAAAACTGGAGATTTCTAGCCAGAAAACGAGCTCTGAAAACACAATAGAACACCGAGCAAAAAAGAACTGAGATACTCACATGTGACTTTGTCTGGTGCAAGCTCCGAGGCCCCTTATGACGCATGCGCTCCACGTTAACAAGTGATTTAGCCTCCGTGGCGAGGGCCCGGATGGGCGGGCCCAAAAGCGCAACTGCTGGCCAATCAGCGTGAGTGAAAACCAAGTTAGGGGGCGCTGCATGCCGGGAGCAGCGGCCACGTTAACTGAAGACCCTCGGAGGAGGCTAGCCGCAGTGGCGCGCTATTCAAACATCAAGGTTCGTACTCAAATTTACAAAATCATTTCCCTGACTTTCCCTGACAACCCGAGTAAATTTCCCTGACTTATAAATCGTGTAGAAATTTTTTTAAACCTGCTTATGACAAAAATAATGTTTATTAATATCAACTTTTGGGGTGAACAGAAATCCCAAAATAATTAATAAACATGTAAAAACTTATTTTTTGGCTGTTTTGGGATGGAATTTATTTTTCAATTTTTATTTTGTTGAAAACTATTATTTTCCCTGACCTTTAAATCGTGTAGAAATTTTTTTAAAACCTGCTCATGAGAAAAATATAATGTTCATTCATATCAACTTTTGGAAATGGGCGGCAGAAATCTCAAAATAGTTAATAAACATGTAAAAAGTTATGTTTTGGGTATTTTTTGGGATGGAATTTATTTTTCCATTTCATTTTGTTGAAAAAACATCTTTCCCTGATTTTACAGCAAAAAACGTAGTTTTCCCTGACCATTTTGCTCTTCCCTGACTTTCCAGGTGCGTATGAACCCTGAACATGCATACAAATCGCCAGCAATTCAAGATACAAAATTGAGCTTAATTTAGTCACAAGTTGATTAAAAAAAAGTGATTTTCAGCCTGAGGAACAGGATGCTAAATGATACTTTAATTTAATTTCTCTCCAGGAACATTTTTGTACTTGGTGAAGCTACCCCACCACATGGCATCTCGGGTGCTGACTGTGGGTTATTGAATTGAATAGCTGGGGGCGTTCATGATGTGTCAATTCAATTTCATGATCATTTTCATCCACTCGCAATCAGCACTTGAGATACGATTTGGTGGGGGTTGATTGATAGATTTTCCCCCAACAAAAAGGAAGGAAAAATGAAAGTGAAAAGAAATAATACATGAAAATTGCAGGAAACAAACTCCAGAGGTCAATCCTGAAATAACCTATGGAACGTCCCCAAATCTCGAATGATATCTTCACGTGAACATATCCGCACAAATTATCCCTGGCTCAAACAGTTGATTTTAAAATGTATGGCTACACAAATGGCATATACTCCACCACCATAGGCACGATGTGGAAAAGTGGGCTTCTCCTAATGGTTCATAATGCTAACCTGGCATGTGGGCAGCTAAATAGAGACAATACAGTTTTAGGATTGTTTTGGTGAAGAAAAAACGGAGAAAAATTGATGGGATAAGTTCCGACAGCTAACAGTTACCATTCTATTTTCCTAGACTTTGTGCAAATTTGGCCAAGGAATATACCAGCTCATCCTAAAGTATTTCACAATGAAAAATGTGACTTGTTACGAAATGTACGACATGTTTCAGCTCCAGATAATATGCCATTTTTTCTGATGAGAAGAGAGAAGAATATAAATGCTATTTTCAAAGTTTGCGCAAAAATAATACGATTTCGTGGAGTTTGCACAGGGCTAAAGTACTGAACAATTAACAGCAATACTTATTACCATTTTATTGCCAATTTAGGAACTGGCCTTGACTGCTGCAGCCCGTGGATCCCAGCAAGCTTAGCTAATAAGTGTGGCATGATCCCCCGCTCGTGTTTTACAAAGCCTGGCTAGAAACAGACAAAACAAACTGTATAATCAATCTTTCAAACATAGCAATGTCAGCCAAAATTACATTGGGATTTTGCTGCTCTTTGGATTTCAGCGGGCATTTATTGTTAGGAACAGATCTTAATAATCTCATCAAATTTCTTGAAAATTTGGAGACATCACAATCTGTGATTTTTCGAATTTTCTGGTACATTATTCATTCCTTCTCAGGGCAGTAGACATAAAAATAATAAAATTTGAAAATAAAATTACTTACATTTTCAGAAAGACCAACCAAGTCAACTCGTTACGCTTATTTTTTTAGGAATAACAGCAACCTCAAATGTTTCTTTGAATTGTTGGTAAGCTGACACTGCGAATAAACAACAGGTTAATTGATCATCAATAGTTTCTCAATGCTTATCTTTTAAAAATCAGAGATGACAGTAAATCCAACATAGTGTGCAAAATATATACTTAGCAGGCTGTTGCAATTATTAATAAAATTAGACAGAAAAATTTCGTTAATGAAACTTGTCTAGTCTAATAATTTCCAAAGACATACTCACATAAATGACCACAACTCGCACTCAAATGCTCTCAAACTTCTTTATCGTATCCAAAATATGCAATAATGACATTCAGAAATCCATTCCTGATATAATCAGTACACGCACGTGAAATTTAAAATCAAGAAATTAAATACAGAATTTGTTCTAGACAGGGCATTCCCATTGCACTTCTTTTCAGGATGTAGATGTTGTAACGCTTCAATAGATTCTACTCAAGCAGAGGAAAAAAAGGATCAAAGTTCAGAAAACGAAGCTTGCTGCAAAGTTACCCGGCAAGACGAGTTATTTGTGACAAAACACTTCTATATCAGACACGATCAGTTTGTGACACCCGCAACAGAAATCTGTCTCGAAACTGAAGCATGTTTTGTATACAAGCCCGCGTCTCGTGTAGCGGACACCCAGTACTATACAGCATATAAAACCTACGGCTAATCAGAATAAATAGTTATAAGCTCTATTTGAAAAAAACGAACGGATTATCGAGGAGACAGTGATGCTGCGAACAACGTGATCTGCAGCCGGTAATGAATGATTAGGCTTCTAGTACAAAAATAATGCAATGCGCAACAATTAGTTGAAAACTCACTGAATATCAGCAGCGGATCGGAAATTACGGATGAAAATAGCCTATGGTCTCGACCGATCAAAAACTTTTTAGGAAGCAGTTTGCACCATTGATTAGTGTAATCTATCGTTTGTTAGAATATGCCTTCCCAGTTAGATATCGCTAACTTTTCCGTTTCACTCTAAAAATAAGAAACAGAAGTAAGCAAATCTGATTAGAAAATGCATGTTAGTGAACTAACCTTCCTGAGGATATTGTTTCGAAACCCTCGTGACGTTGGAGTAATTTTACTTAGATTTCTCTAAAAATATATCTGGATAGAATACATGTATATTTCACAGTATAATAACAGTTGTAGTTTTCTCAATTTCGTCTGTTTCATGTAGGATGCTCGCACAATTTTGCATCACTTTCGCTAGACAATTCGATCAATAACACGCCTTAAAATCAGGATGAAACCTTTACAGGGTTCCTAAATTTCTGGTAAAATCACGTTTAGAAATTTTACTTTCCCTTCACCCTTGGGACAGCTTATTTTTCGTAATGTTTTCAGGAATATTAACATGAAAAAGAAATATTGAGGACAATTTTTCAGTTCCAGGTTCTGTGGGAACCCTGCTAAACTGTTCAGTGTGTGTAGGAAAAAGTGTATTAGGAATGTGCCCCTTGTTCACGATTGCAATTTTCTAGTAAGCCTCTCAGCCACCGACATCATAGAAGGCCCCAAAGCCCACTGTTGTTTCAAGAATACCGGTAGCATACTCTGCAATGACAGACAAGTTTAAAATTTTTGCTTGTATAAAAATACATCATAAATGAGAGGTGTTGCTACCTAGTACAAGTTAAAAGTTAGAACTGGATCTGATATGGCTGAAAAGTTGAAAGTTTATGAAAACCTAGGCCTGTGATGATTTTCCAAAATCCTCGCAAAACGTCCCACAGAAAAACTTGATACTTCTGATAAAAATTACAGCTTTCAGCGTCGTATGAATCTAGAGTTTCTTACATCTCAACGATTGAAGGTGCAACGATAATTGTATGCAATTGTAAAATTTTTAAATTTTCCAATAATTTCAAAAATGACTTTTCCCTGGAAACTTCGAGACATCGTGCTTTGCAAAATTTTGTGGAAAAATACAACACGATGGTGCAACGGTTCATTTAGCAGGGCAATGACACTCCCAAAAATAGCACCTACATAATTTCGAATAAAAATTTATACGGCTCAATTAATATGTACAATGGTAATCCGGTACAAAACGGTCACGATTTTAAGGCATTTATACGAGTAAGAATAGATGACAGTTTACGACGTTAGTTGTTAAAAAACAGGGGTCCGTATACCGATAGTTAGGCGTAGGGTGAGCATAGGGAGAGGGAAGAACTTTTCCTGAAACAATTTTGGTGGCTGATATTCAATAATTTTCAAGCTACTAACCCGCTACCGAGATTCACTAGGGCGTTTCGTTAGCACGGCATATGCTTAAATACAAACATGCATTCTCTGCAAAAGTCGTTAAAAAGAGGACAGTTGAACTCACGCAATTTATGAATGATAATGAAATAAAGCTCATGTTGATGATATAAACACGGATCGACACCGACACGAAGGTTAAAGTGGCCGAAACCAAGTTCGTGTGACGCGAGTTGATCATCGGTCGGCATCGCATCGTTCGACTGTGACGTAGTGATAAAATCCTCCCCAACCCCGTCCATCTTACAATTGTACAAACACGAAGCATGATGCTCTTGAAGATGAAATCACAGTCTGACATAGGCACCTTTGACCCCCTGACGTAGAAAGTAAAAGAGGAATTGAACATTCGGCACTCCACGAGTGGAAACAGCAAGAGCAAACTTTGCATACCCAAGCTTATAGGACATCTTTGCTACCGATTGTCGCCGCTGAATCCCCTCGTTCCGTCTGGTCCCCTTGGCGGCCTTATGACTTGCACCACGTCCAGCAGCAGCACGCTTTCCATTCTGGTAGGTGGCACCGCTTCAGGGGCTTCTGCAGGAACCTCACTCGTAGCAGCTAACGTAATGTTCGCTAACCTGAAACCGAAATAAGGACAATGATCAGCCAAGAGTTTGTGGAACTTGCCATATTTGTTATCGGCAAACACCGGCGAGAATTGCTGCAGAATTGATTCGTGCGTGATCCAAAATAGCTTAACACAAAGTCCTTGTTACTCAAAACCACTTACAAACCATTGGAAAACCACTTTAGAAAGTAAGTGCGTGCAAGTTAACTGTTACCCAACACCACTTACTAAAATGTGTACCTAATTCGGAAAAACCCTACATGTGACCCAATTTTTGGTCATTTACCAATGCATGGGAAACGAGGATTTAAACCATGCGAAGTTTAGATCATGTAAAAAGACCACAACTTTTCATACCTTTCCTCGGCGATGTCCTCTTCGTTCTTCGCCGCACCCAATATCCTTAGCCTCGCTTCTGCATATTCGGCTTCTCTCTGCTGTAAAGTCTTAATGGGCTGCTTCGATCCTTTCTCGCCGTTCATGAATGGTCCATCATTCTGTGAACCACCACTGGGTCTCTTCAATATTTTCACTTGAGGCGGTGGAGGCGCGTACGGCGTCCTGGGAACGTCCTCTTGCAATATTACCGAATCCATGAAAGCCAACCGTGACTCTGGCTCTTCGCTAAATCAACAAAAAGTGCAAGGACGAACATAATCGGTAAGGTAACGGTAAACAAATTATACGTAAATATGGATTCCCTGTGTTCATTTGGGAGTAAAGAGCGAAAGCTACCATAGAGAGAATTTCAGATGGTCTGTCCACTAGTCTTGATTGCGTCTATATCTCGAAAGTTTTGAGATGAGTGAAATCTCGACATTTAATTAGGCAGAATCATGTTTGGTTGATTTTTGCCAGTCTTGCCGTGCTGTGCAAGTTATGGGTTTGCCTTCTGTGATGCCTGTGAGTTACTTGCAGCCTACTGTGCCGTATGAGTCACTCGTAGCCTAGCTACTGTGCAGTCTGCAACTAAGATGTACAGCACTCTCAAGACTCAGTGAATGGCATACAGTAGCTAGTCTACATAGCACATATAATTTTCAAACAGACCAGTAGCCTACATAATGAGGTAACACTGACAGCAAATTAGGTCACAACATAAGCACAGTACGTGTGCACAGTAGGCTGCATAATATTATAAGTAACATGCTACTGTGCTGTCTGAGTTACATGTACTTGTGGCTAACAGTGCTGTCTGATAGTTACTTATGCCATCTGAAGCTAAGTTGCATTTAGCACTCTGAACTAGAACATGCAACTCTCAGACGGCTATACGCAGTACGTAACCCACATGTATCCACCTGTGCTGCGTTAGCCACACGTTTGCCTACAGTGCTGTCTGAGAGTAACTTGAAGCTTCTACTGTGCTGTCTGAGAGTAACTTGTAGCTTCTACTGTGCTGTCTGAGAGCGTCTTACAGACTACTGTGCTGCCTGAAACTCAGACGTACGTCACTCCCAGAGACTCAGTCAATCTCATAGCTATAGTCGGTTCAAATACAGAATGGACTGGTGAAGTCAAATCGACCAATAGAATTAAAAAGAATGCTTGCAGTTAATCTGGCCAGACCATTTCCGTCATTCATGCCAGCCTCATGACATTCTTGCATGACTAGCATGCCATCGATGCTTACACGTGCACCGTGCACGGAGAATGTTGCTGGAAAGCCAAATCTATAAGCTGAATCGCTCTAATTGGTTGCAGCCCAGTACATTCTTTCCTTGAACGGACTATAGTACTATACATATGTTACTTTCAGATGGCACTCTTGAGACTCAGTGAGTTGCATAGTATCTAACCTACATTGTACTTGTAAATTTCAGATACATGTAGCTCAGTAGGCTGCATGTACCTCAGTGAATCTCAAAGCATGATGCTCAAAGTAAGCACTCCCACTGGTTACACAGTTTGCAGTTTTGACTCTCGGGAGGTTTTACATCGAGCCTCATATGAAACCGACCCCTGAGGTCCTCTCCATGGTGACCCTTTATATGCGACACAAGTTCCATAATTATTACGAACATACGAAAGAGGGAACAGGTCGAAATTCGTCCAGTTTCCAACTTTTCACCCCACACGACTTACGTTTGTTGCACTTCTGCAGCCCTAGACTTCATCTCTTCGATTTTCTTGTCCAGCGCCTGCATGAAACGCATTTGAAAACAACAAGTTTGAAATTGCTCAATCGGTATTTTTCACGTTCGAACGAGCATGCCCATAGAACTCGAGCACGAGCGCTGGATTTTCCCCAAATTTAAACGACCATGTTGGGTGTATCCGACAAAGCCAGACCCTAAAGCGCGCTTTTCCAGAGAAAAATCCAGCAGCTACTTACTCCATTGTCGACGTAATCCTCCCAATTATCGTACACATCTTCCTCGCCGTCGTCGGCCATCATGGCACAAAATTCGAACTATTTCGGTGGCCGCATTTAACAACATCCGGTTCGGGAGTAGGCCGACCTGGGTTCGAGCCCAGGGGTCGAGGGTCTTTTTTTTAACAGTTTCCCTCAAAAATAACCGAAGTGGCACATTTAGCCGCGTTTAACTGTCCCTGAAATGATTTTTAAAAATGAGAAACAATAGAAATTGGACCTAAAACGGAAATTTTAGCAACAACCGTGAGGAAACAGGGTCAAAAGGTCAAATTCAATTTTGCCAATTATCTTATGGTATAGTCCAATCGAAAGTGTCACCTGGAAGCAGTCAAAACTTTCAGAAAAATTTCCAGTGCAAGCTGGAAATGCACAGTATATTATCATGCATTTCTTGTAATTACAAATTTTTTGAATTTTGATTAATTTCCATAATTTAATTATTGCTGGAATGAATGAATATTTCAATATTCATTAATTATGCAATACAGTTATACGTGTACATCAGTTTCTAATTCAAAAGACTTGAATTTTAATTAATATTATTAATTATAGGAAATTTGTTAAGGTTAAACTTTAAATTCATTTATTGCCACATCCAATTTTACAGACTTCTTGACATTTTGCCACATTTTTTTCAATTGAATTTTTTTTATTCAAAATGTGGCAACCATGTAGATTTGACTATAAAACCGCAATTTGCATTTTCGATTGTGACCTGCAAGCATTAAACTTTGGAAAATGAAATCGAAATTAAATTTGAGGGTCCACACAGTCGCCTATGACGTACACTGTACTTTCCTTCGTTTCTTAATTTTATTATACTGTAGTATTATTTTTGGAAATGTGCTTTTATGAGACGAAATCCATTAATTTTACAAATTTTGATAAAAATTCTCACATTCGACAATTTTTCACGAATTTCACACAGGTGTCCCTCAATTATATTAATTGCTATTAATTTTTGAAAATGTGCACGCTTTTATGGGAGTAACATCATTAAAAATTCAGCAGTTTTTATACAGCTTGATAAATTCTCATATTAGATTTTTTTACTAAATGAAATGACCAAACCCATCCTAATCTCTTTAGGAATGCAGATGGTCAGACCCCTTGACCATTAGAATATTGTCATTACAAAAATATCCATTGCAATGGACTAAGGATGCCCAGAGGACATCGTTCAAAGGGTACAACAACAATGTCCCCTTTGACCAGCTGGTGGTGGACAGTGGACAGAAGGTTGATCTAAACTCTAAATACCAACTAATGATGCAGTTAGTATGCCAGCCTCATTTCACAGCTTATTTTGCACCCAGCCAAGAGGTGGAAAGTTGGTCAAGGTCAGCAGTGCCAGCCTCATTTGCCAACTGATCGATTCGAAAACAAGTTTGCAACTGATTTGAGGCCAACAAGTGCAAGTTCACTGCAGGGACGACCAAAAATGGCCACCGTCGATGACCGCAACATTTTGAACAGCATTTTTAACCCCCTCGTACCATTGGGAGAAGGCGTTGGACTTGGTGAAGAACAAGATGAAGGTAGAAGAACCACTTGTTGAATTTCAAACATTGCATCGATGGGATTTTGAGTTCAAAATGGTGTTTCTGACGCACTAACTACTTTCAGATGAAGTCGAAGAGGAAACTGTCCAGGTCCGAGAAGCCAAAGAACTGGAAAAAGATGGGGTGACAGCAGCCGAGAGTGGAGATGTGGAAAAATCAATCGAAATCTTCAGCAAATCCATTGCCGTGGCACCGAGCCGAGCTTCGGGGTACAACAACAGGGCCCAAGCACTCAGGCTCAAAGGAGATGTTGCTGGTAAATGGGAAATAACCTTGTGAAATTATTCGGCAGGGTGTAGACCATCGACTTGGTGCAAACTCTGTTTTAGTGCACTTTCCTAAAGACAATTTCAGAAGAATTGCCTGAGTGAACGTTGTAGGCAATCTATTTCAAGATAAGGAAGGATAAAGACATGCAGAACCCTAGTTGTCTAGTACATGAGAATGACATCTGTCCTATCTGCATAAATTTATCCTTTTTTATTTTATTTATTTATTTTTTCCCAACTACACCAGTAACTACTCCTGTGTGTTCAGGCTTTTGGGGGAAAACGTTCAAATAATTATAAATTGCGAATCAATTGATTAAATAGATGTTGCAAATTTGCATGGCAATTAATACTTTAGTAAGCAGAATAATGTTTTATAATGGCTAAAGTCCCAACAAGTAAATGTAGAGTTCTGGGCAGTATTTTGGGTAGTAATTGCCTACGATGTTCACACGGGTACTTCTAATACTGTCTTTGGGAAAGTGTACTAAAACAAAGTTCCCACAAAATTTCTCTAGTCAATTTCCCCAACTCCTAGCAAGAATTTCCTAATACTTTTTTCCCCCCTAACATTGCCCATCTTTCCAGAAATTGCGAACCCTATGAAATATTTATGTAAAATATCCCATTTCTCTTAAACGGTTGTCATTTTGAACACTATGAGATCCAAACACCGACATTCTCACTGAAAGTGCCGTTTGACATTTCCAGCTGCCAAAGAGGACTTGAACAATGCGATTAATTTGAGCGAAGGCAAGGGCAGAGTCGCCTGCAACGCATTCTGCCAGCGAGGATTAATCCACCAACTGGAAGGCAGAAAAGATGAAGCCAAGAGGGATTACGAGAGTGCCGTGCGGCTGGGAAGTGAATTTGCTAAAGCAATGCTGGTTCAAATGAATCCTTACGCCGCGCTCTGCAATCAGATGCTAGCTGAAGTGATGCGGAAGCTGCAAGGATCAACAGTGGCAGAATGACAGTGATTTAAGTCTTTCATCGGGTTTAACATCAGGGTGCTAAGTACGGTTTTCAACAAATTGTCGAAAATCTTTTACTCCTTCCACAAGATATATCGACAATTTGAACATTTCTCAGAGATAACTATTGGCAAAGAAATCTGCTGACATGTACCAATCCTAACATTGCATTTTTCCAGATATTTAGTTATGCGATTGTTGATGGACGTGGTGGTGATCTTGCAAAGACGTTCTTTTAACAACGGTGTAGTAAAATATTTGAGAAAACTAAAGTGTGGCTTTTCTATGCGCTTTTAATCTCTAATATTGATTGGCAAACTTTTTAGCATGGCTAAGACTAAAATACTTGTTTCAAATTTCTGAAGTAAAAACACTGCAGAACTAACTGCAGTTAGTCTAGTTGGCTGTAACAATTTTTACATTAGTTTACTGTAATAATGCCCTGAAATACAGTAATAATTTTTAGTTTACTGGAACCACTTTTTCGTCCAGTAATACCGTAATAACTTTTACATTTTACTGCAACTAACTTTTAGCCAGTAATACTGCAATAGTTTGTATAGTTAACTGTCACAAATTTTTGGGCCAGTTAATTATACAGTAACGATTCATAACGTTTATTAGCCGAACTGCATTAGTCGCTAAATGTTTAATTTCGTGACTTTTCCAACACCGCGGGATGCATGGACACCAGGGCCCACTGAAATCGGTCACTAAATTCCTGTGCAAACCTCAATTTCTGCAGTCCCTAAGGTGGCAAACCTTCGTCACCAGATCCTCTTGGTCTTTTGTGGGGCATGGAGACCTCCGACGACTGCTTTAACACTTGCAGAAGGTTCATCGCTTCCGTCGCTTCTCGCCGCTCACTAAGGATTCGGTCGCAGGTGTCCCGCACGCGGATCAAGAAGTCCAAATCTTCACCGTGCTTGCTGTCCTGCTCCTGGACATTTACATCAGCTAAAAGCTGGTAAAACAGAAATGTTCGACAGTCAGATTTCATCAACAAAGCCCTAGTTAGGACATGTGTCTGTGTGTGCCTTTGTATTTTGCATTGGAAATTTAGCATTTGACCATGATTTTTGGGAAGCACTTACAGCCATGTCCAGTCGGTCTACACCGATGAACGGACCGCGTCTGCTAAAAAACCAGCCCTTTGCCCCATTTATAAACCTGCTAAATTTCATCAGCACAAAACGTAGTACACTACCCTAGAAACACACACGGGTGCTTCTTGAACATTTTATCAAATACCATCTGCTTGGGCAGCTATATTTTCTTGAGCTATACTCTCAGTTTTAGAAATTGATTTTTTGTGAGTCTTGCAGTTAAGAAATGAGCCACTAGATGACATGATGCGTCTAGTGAATGGGGCGCCTACGACCTACCGCAGCTTTTATTATGTATCAGTAAAATTGTGGGAGCCTACATTAAGAAAATATGGCAGCCAAAGTGATAAAATGTCCAAAAAGTACTTGCGTGTGCCTGTCGCTTACAACGTTTTGTGCTGATGAAACAGAATTGTAATTGGAGCAAAGGGCTGGCTTCTTAGTAGACGTTGTTCATTGGTAAAAATCTGAAAAATATTACTATCAATAAGATAATCCAGACTAGACTTGTGAAAAATACAACTTTTCCACACTTTTCAGTCAATTCAAGTTTTTCAAGAAATGCAGTGCAGAACTTGAAGGTTTAGTTCACATAATCACCTCTAACTCTTCAACGGAGAGGAGAAAAATTGCCCCGAGGTTCTGTCGCAGCGCCGGCAGGAGTCTTTGGACTCTGGCATTGCTCGAATCCTCAACAGTAGAGTCCGTGACATCGCCGGTAGGTTTCAGAATTGGAGGAACTTCAACAAAAAGTGCAAAATATTTTAGTGCGGCACGGGTGAACAAACCGGGACACCAGAGGCATCAGCTTAAAATCAACCGAGCATTGTTTCTTTTATTTCTATCTGGTGGCAATGAATCAAATATGTTTCAACTGTTACATAACTGTTTGAGGGGGTAAAAGTGGTTAACAAGTAATGGCGTTTGAGAAGGTACGGAAACCAAAGAAGGAAAAATGAGTACAGTTAACAAACAGCGTTCGTTGGTAGTTGCTTATCATGAGGCATATGCTGCCTGATGTGACCGGCCACTAAGTGTCGTGCAGGTTTCACTGTCCTAACAAAGTGGCTACTGCTTAGAATGTGAGACACGAGAAATGATTAAAACTTCGGTAATATTGAGTCACACGGTGTACTGCTAGCTAAACGACATCCTAGGGATATAAAAAGGTGTGATTAATACGGAACCGGAAAAATAAATGGTTGTGTTGCGGTTGGCTCGAGATGCGAGATGCAGTTGGTGAAAGAAAAATGTTACAATTTTCCCGCAGATTGTCGCGTATGTTGAAAATTTATTTTTTTCGTGCTAGCCAGGGGTCAAGTGGCACCGGGTGGAAGAACTTCGGCAATCCGAGAAGAGATCTCTTCCGAATAAAATGTGAGCGAACGGAGGTATCATTACATGTCGCGCATGCAACAAGTCTCCCGAATACTGCTACTGGTGTGATCGCTAACAGTAATATTAGCACGGTTGTGAATTAAGCGAAATGAAAATTATGGCAAAAAGTGTTAGTGCCTGAATCCGATTTACTGGATGATCGCTGCGAGTCAAAACCATCGTGAGACAAAACTTTTCAGAGTGTGACTCAAAGTTTGTATTCCCACTAGAAATAATTATTTCATTTCCCAAATAAAGTAAAAAGTTCATCGCGTTTTGGCACATCCCCATGTTTTGGCACGATTGCCCCAGCAAACAATTAATAAAAGTACCATTAAAGCGCAAATATTTTGCCAACAAAATATGATCCAGGATTGCACTGTACTGCAGAAAGTAAGATGCTATAAAACACTTTTCTGCAGAAAATGGCACTTTCTGTTATTGAAATGCAATTATAATGCAATCATGAAATCACCTGAACTTTATAGGTCATTTTGTGTTTAATAACACATTGCTAGCTTCCAAATCACTTACACCCAAATATAGTATTTTTGACCCATCATACAGTTTGTTTTCAATGTTTTAACTTCCACTGTATATCTACAAAATAAAGCCAGAACATTGAAAACGTACAATGTGATGGGTAACATGCTATTCCACAAAGTCAACAATTCATCTCACAGTTACAATCATATTTATAAGCCAAAAATATGTTCCAAAACTTTTTACATCAAGACATGGATATTGTACTCATCAGGGAGTGCACACTAAAGAAAGTCGAGCATATAAACAATTTTAAGTGGTATTAGGATCAGTTTTGGGAGCCAGCAAAGGGTTAGTTTGATTCAACGGCACCATTCTCGGTGTTGTGTAAAACATGTTAAACAAAAATGACACGTGAAATTCATGGGATTTCATGATTGCATTGTAATTGCACCTTTAATATCAGAAAGTGCCAATTTTCTGCAGTAAAGTGTTTCATAAGATGGTACTTTCTGCCATTAAAGAGCAATCCAGGAAGGTACTTTTGTTCAATTAATGGCAACACAATTGCACTATAATGGTACATTTTGCTGTAAATTTCATGCTGAGACACGAAATAAATTATTAAAAATTATTTAGTTTACTCTAAAAACTCCATTTCGGTGTCACAAATCCCCGATATTCACCTTACGTGCCTAGGAGGCCTCTTCTTTGAGGGAACCCTAACCATGTTCCTGTTAATGCTCGCCATCGAACCTGCAGATGAATATTAGAAAGTTAAAAAGAGGTTTTTACTCATGTTGCTCAAATTACTTGATTTCAGTGCGTGTGATTAATTAAGCCGAGTAAAGGACTGCACCGTGCATTTGATTAAAATCTTCCTAAAAACTGCAAATTAAAACATTAGGTTCTCTTTGTCAATGGCGTACAGCGGGGCGAGCATTTCCATTATAAACGCGCTTAATGAAATTTGTGTGTACCCACTTTGCATGTCGCCCTCCCGTATTCAATTTCCATGAAGTGAGAGAAACATCAGGGACAATAATATAGCGCAAAACTGCGGTGCTGCTCCGTGTTAAGCCAAAGCAGTCGCTGTTTGAAGTATCTTCAGTTTCCAAAACCCAAAATGGACATTTCGATAAAAATGAAGCCGTAGAGATACACTTTCAGTTTTTTTTTTTAAACGTGTCCACTGGGGTTTTAAAACCAGATAATTTGCCTTCAGCGTCTCCCTGAGCTGAACTAAAATTTCGGATTGGCCACACTTCAAACCTTAAAATGCTTACTTCGAGATAAATTTCCAAGCGCAATGTCAGGCTATGGCAATGATGATAAGTATGAGTACACCAGTCGGTGGCAGGACTTGAAAACGAATCCTTGCTTAAAAAGGTAAGGGTGGATGGCTTTATTAATCATTATCAACAAAGTTATTGGAGTCATACCTGGCCCATTTACTCCGCATCGCACAGGCAGGCACACATTTTATAAAACTTAGGAGAAATTACCAGCATCCTCAGCTAGAAGGTGAGACGAGAAATCGAGTGAAAACATAAGAGATAACAACAGACCGAAACGAGTCCGAAGGAAGCGAGAAGTGCTCGGTCACAACCGCGCATCTATAATATGGAGAGGGCCGTATATGGAAGATGCGACCAGTCACTTAAATCTGAATTCGAGAAAGGGAAAAAATGAAATTGGCAGTGATCGCTTTCAACAAACCGTGGCACGAAACATATTTGGCATCTGGATCCAGGCCGGAGAATTGATAAAATCGGCCCGTTACGAGCATCCGTTAACAACGGTAAAAACAACGTGCCTAGTGTAAATTAATTAATAAGGAGTTTTCAAATTAATGAGCATTTCAACAGGATTGCAACGAGGCTCTATTGTTTTGTCAAATGAACCGGAAAGGGGCGTTCAAGTATTATGTCAACATATGAAACCTTCCCTTTTTTTTACAATTGTTTTTGCTAAAAACATTCCCCACAAAGTAGAATCAGGTTAGAAAATTCACTTGACGTTTTATCCAATTAACATGCATTACCAAATCTGCTGAATTTAAGATCAGACAAGCTGGATGCTCTCTTCGCAAAGCCAGTCGCAATCCTGTGGAAAATGAAGGCAATGCCACAGATTACTCAAAACTTTGACCCCGTATAAGACAGCCACATAGGACATGGATGTCACTCAACATTGAGCCGTGAAGAGTTCCACAATCACAAATACATTCAAAATATAACCACACTCGCTTGAGAAAAATTTCCGCTTCGGAAGAGGAGCCAGCCTGCGGCTTCTCGCGCATCACCAAACTTTCTCGAACAACCTCGAACCATGTTTAAAAATCCTTCACCGAAACAAGTCCTAACAACACCTTTCTTCGCAGTAACACCACTAGCCAGAAATCTTTCGAGTTCATCATTTGATGCGTTAAAAACAAGGGATTACAATCGAATGAGAGAGAAAAGAGCAAGCCGGTGTCATTTTGTGTCGCTCGAGAAAAAAATAGCGTGATCGGTTTAACGGATATGTCATACGAATATTTAATATTGTTTCCAGTCAACTAATGGCGTTCACTTAGTCTGTAGACCCAAGATAAAACACCTGCTAATTATGTACACTGAAGGTGGATTTTATTTTGCTGCACAATCCGAGCACGGTTTTATGACGTACGAGGCCAGATGAGGCTTAAACTACTTAAAAAAATTTTCTCCATGAAATTAACATCAGTTTCTGAGTTTATCATTTTTTCAGGGTTCCCACAGCTCTGAGTGACACTTTATTAATTTTCAAATTGATCCATAAATATTTTTTTTCAAAATTTCTTTGATTTGGAAGATATATTTCACAAATTTCCCTGACATTCCAGACTTGCCAGGTTCTGTGGAAACTCTGCAATTTTATTTATTACAACCATAGGTGAATTACTTCAATAAAATTTATTGTCTAAAACCGCAAAACTGATCAGTAAAATCGCACACGCACGTCATGAAAGCCAGCTCGGACAGACTTACGGAGTATTCGATAGGAAAACAGGATGCAGTTAAGTTCATTTCGCCAAATTCAGCAGAAAATTGGCGACGTGAACATATGCCTAATATGGGTAAAACAGAAACAAAAATTTACGCCAGCGTACCAACGGTGGACCGTGAAGCGAGCAACGCAGAAACCTAGGACAGACCAAGAAAAAATCATTTAGAAGCTCTTATTGCAATTAAGAAAGTTGACCAGGAGAGGAAGGGATTGACCGAGTATCCCGAGGACAAAAACCGGGAACACCACGGCTTGTTCGGATACTAACGTTATCACGAGTACACGGGAAATGATAACCATAAACCTTTGTGACGTTGGACGTGCTCAAACAAAACATTTCGTAAAATCTTCAAAACCGAAGCGAAACCCCGGGGCGAGAGCGAGTTCGAGTGATCCATATACATCCCCGAAGAGTCCGGGCTGTCCGCCTCGCCCGGGCGAAATAACTGCGAATGTACAATTCAAAAAGCGGATTATAAACATTTCATCGGGTTTACCAAAAGAAAAGCAGTTAAGAAACTATTTAACTCTTCTAGTCGTAACCGCAATAATAATGGCTATTTATAATTATTTACACGTAAGAATTTGGGCCGCCCGCGTCTCTGCCGATTTTTAAGAAGTGGCATTATAGAAAAAATGAAGTCGGGTTCTCGCTCCACTCAAGAAAAATGACAGAAGAGAATCAATGAATAACTTCACGGACACGACACCGTAGGAACATCAAAACCATATCCAGTCGGGAGTATATTTTTGCGATTTTGTCGTTTTGCGGCTCTCAATTCGTCCGATCGAGACCATGTTCCGATTACCTGTTGATTATTGAGACAACCTTGCAAATGCTCTGGCTAACCAAACGAAAAAAAAGTTGAAATGTTCTTTGAGGATCAAACGTGCTATTTGGCCGAAGAAAAACGACACCATCTGCACGAATCGAAGTGTTTTTAACCAAAGGATCTCATCATTACTTCTGTCGAGACCAAGAAGTTGTATATGCAGACTGTTCAGGACAAAGGGGAAGTGAGGACTGACTGTAATAATAATAATAATAATAAATAAAAAATACAACAGCCCTATACCCACAATGGTAAAATGATTCATCTGCGCAAAACGTAGCAAGCAACATTTCGTGCTGATGAATTATTTTATCATTGTTTTTTAGCAGTCGGCTTATCTATTAAGGTTCACGAACTTCTGCTCAACTTCTCGGTCTCAACAAACCGTAACTCCCATCCAGAGGAAACCTATAACAGAAAACATACCTTATCAAACCCAAGCCAAATCAACATACTTTGCCACTCACTTAAATGTCCAGTCAGGTCTAACAACTCGCATCAGCTTCGAGCAACGAGACGAAAATTTATGACTAAGGCAAAATTAAAATGTTCGGCATTCGCGGATTGTCAAACATTCTTTTTTCTATATGGGAAATTTAAGAAAAACTTGGAAGAATCGAAAATAGGAAGAAAACAACTCCTAAATTTGGACCGACCTAGCTATCGCTGAATTCTAAGCAATTGATTGTCTAATTGAGCAAAATAGTCACACCGTATCAGACACTGGTACGCATTCCAACATATTTTCAATTAATGTACACATCAACAGAAATAAATTTATCTGCATATATCTAGGTTGACCCTTTCATCATCGCAGTGAGGGGTTTACCCCCACACTGAAATACTAAAGATTTGTGCCGAAACAGTACAAACGATTGGAAAATGAGTACGTCATAAAACACCAAAAAGCGTAAGTTGCTTTTCCTAGGCGTTTCATGTACAATCTATTTCATTACCAAATACTGTCCATCAAGACACTCCTAAAATAGCTATGGTGAAATTTGCAAATTCCAGGACTCGTAAACCAAGCCAATGACACAATTTCAATTTCTTTCCATTTGATTGCGATAACTCAATGCACTGGTAAGTCGATAACCTGCAATGGTAAAAATTTCGACAATAATTGTGTTTCGGCAAATTACTACATGGACAAAAATCGCCATTGGCAGGGTCCCCACAATTTTTGCAATACAAAATCCCAGGTTGTTCCTGGTTCAGTGGGAACCCCGCATTTTCTCAATGCCAATTTGCGTAAAATGATTTCCTAAAATTTAACATAATTTCAAACCACAGCAGCCATTTCACAGACAGGAATTTGGACAAAGCATTTGAAGCCAGGGCCCCAAGAATCACACGTGGGCCGGAACTGAAAAACACGAAAGATCAGTTGAAGAGCATTCCTCGCAGCCTTACCACACACAGAACGGACACCGAAAACATCCCGAATAAGAAGCGGGGTGAAATATCACGCAATCAAGAAAAGCAAGATGGTGCTGAAGTGAGCACGGTCGTTCGGGCATCTCCTCTATCTCTGATTTCTGAACATAATCGGTTGCTCGTAAATATTCCTAACTTTGCCGTACTCCGTAAAAACCAAGCAGAACCCACCGTCTGGCATGTTTGAAAAGTGGACAGGTACAAGCACTTCTGGAAGAAACAATGAACAAGATTGTGCTGAAAAGCGGATGGCTCGACCGTCACACAAAATGCAACTTTGTGGTAGTCTTGTTTGTTTCCGCGGTGGTGGAAGCCTCTCAATACCCGTAAGCCCAGTAGAAAATCCTGAGAATAAGTCTGCATAAACGCTCCGACTCAACCCTTCGCAAAACTGAATGTTCTCGACCAATTCCTAGTGTCTTCCGAAGACTGGAAAGCCACTCGCACCCTGCCCGACAATATGTACACTGAAAAATCGCTAATGCTGTGTATCGTTAGTCAAGCACACGTAATACTGTTCGTGCATTTATAAAAATTGCTTCCGACCACATGACGCGAACAATCTCATCGCTCATTTGGCACTATTTGCTCGTCAATTGTTGCTTGGTTTATAACTGCAAAGATTCAACAAAGGGGTCATTTCCGAGCTTCGCTTTACAAAAGAAAAGGAATCCGAGGAGTTTAATTAACTTAAAAAACGACAGGAAAACTGCAGCATTTTCAAAGTTCTCTGTAACAAAACAATGCCTTACCAGAAATCTATCATACAAATGAAAGTAAATAAAAATAAAACTTACAAGTTATTCAAAAGTACATGGTGGCATCATGCACTTGCGTATGTCTTGCTGAATAACTGGTCGACAATTATTTTTATTCACTTCCTGAATAAATATTGAAAGATATTGTGCTCTTCTCGAGATCCATTTCGGATCACCATAACAAAACTAATATTTTTCTTTCATCAAACTTTGAAAACACAGGAGTTTTTCACCTGCTACGGCATTTCGTGAACTAGAAAGATAAAATAAATCAAGAAAACACTTAATTGAAAAACTTCATTCAACTCTTAAATTTAATTTAGTTTTTTTCCCTCATCCTAATTTCTAGTTTACTAATATTATGCAGCTATGAATAACCAACTTATTTTTCGTGCTATCATCTTTCAAAAGTACAACTGCTGGTTTGACGGCATACTCGGCAGAAAATATTCCGTGCCAAAATCAAATAATTATAATTTATTTGACTTTGACACGGAATATTTTTTGCTGGATAACCTCAGACATTCCCTAAGATGATGATGTGGCTGTGGCTGCGGCAACGCTAACACGTGCTTATATTTTGATTTTCCGGCTTGGGAAAAAACCTAATACATAAAAACAGAAAAAATTAAGTTTTCCGGATTGACTTGCTGTTCTGTTTGAGATGGGGCTAGTATGTGGTGCTAGATGCCCCTCTTATTGCCAGTGTCGGGTCTACTGCGAGGTATAGAAATGGGATGTTACAGAGCCGGGTAGTGCCACCGGCACCAGTGACTACAAAACATAGCTGCCGTTTTAAAGCTTGAAATTGGACAGTTTCTTCGGAAGATAGTGTCAATGCGAAGGGAACTGCAAGTTGACAGAATCGGTACAAGTCAACAGGCGAGCTGTCATGGCCCTTATACGTGTATAAAAATGCATAAAAATCCAAGTTTAATGCCTTAGCGCAGTCGCTATTTCTCGAATATTTCTAAAATGGGGGTGCGAGAAGCCACATAGTAACCCAGCGTTATCCAAGTCTTGAATCAAAGTCAAATCCACCGCAGAATCCCACTCAGCCGATTCGCACATGCACTTTCTGACTGCGATCTAAGCTAAGATATATTTTCTCTAATCTTTACTAGCTGCCAATGATGAATGGATTGAAGGTCATTATACAGAATCTGAAATTACAGCAAAAATTCTGAGCACCGTCCACTAAAAATCCAGCACTTGATCCAATTATGATTGTTTCATCAGCACAAACCGTAGGGACATTAGCAGCACATGCAAGCACTGCTTGACCATTTTATTAAATGCTTTCCACTTTGACTGCTATATTTTCTTGATTTACGCTCTCACAATTTCACTAATTGAGTTTTTGTGAATTTTTCTGGTTCAGAAATGAGCCACTAGCTGAAAGTGTGAGAGTATAGATGAAAAAAATATAGCAGTCAAAGTGGAGCGCATATAATAAAATGTCCAAAAACACACTCACGGGTGCTACTACTTGTGCTGATGAAATGAATCGTACTTGGAACAAAGTGCTGCTTTTTAGCAGCTGGTCCGTTGCTCCCCCTTAAAATGAATAAAGTATATGATCAAACAGAAACTGAAGCGAATAATGGTCCAACGCACTGAGATGTTAGGCACGTAGCCACAAGATTTGAAAACGAGGGAAATACAGACAAAATCATCAGGTCATTTCGGAGTACGCCATACGTCTGCAGTCAACCGAGGGTACGTTATGCAGTAGGAATTCTGTCCGAAGTGGATTTTTGCAACGAAATCCTTGGTTAAATTGAAAAATAGGAATTACTCGATTACACCCGATGAACTTAGATGAACCTAAACACAAGTACTGTACAAAATAAAAAATTTAAAGGGAAAAAATACTCAAATTGAAGTAAAAATCAAAAATTAAGATTGTGAACGCAGACAAGATAAATGTGCGAGGTTCATAACTTCCACTACGATTTTCCCAATATTGAAAATTATAATGGACATTGGCCAGTTTCCTTCCAAGCTACAGACTTATGTTTAGGCTGATCAAAACGGGCTCCGCACGATCACCACTGCTAAGATATCTACCAAAGTGCCACAGGCCTTTCTGCTTAGCAAAGACGAACATCTAAAAGCCGAAATGAAAAAAATCAACAACAGACAGTGGTCAACCTACTGCACAACGTACAGATCATCAAGCTGGAATTTGATTTTGGACGTGAGCACCATTGTTTAAATCGCCCTCAAGCCACGCAGAATAAACAGCTGGACCACCAACGAGACGATAAAGATATCTTAAAGACCATACCCTGTATGGTCAAAGAAAATCATGAAAATAATTAAAACCGAATTTCAGTTAAGGTGAACAGTTTTTTTACCATTGCAGGCTGATTAGGATGATCGCATCGAAAGGTTCATCATTCCAGCTTCGAGACCATTTCAGCGTCGCTGTTACATCGCATAGCAGAAATCAAGCGCGAACCTGCGAGGCCACAGCAGCGGGCACCAACCAGTGATATGTTCTTCACGGGCGGTCATCGCTAACAGCGCCGCAAACAAAAAACCACCGCTTTGAGGTTTTCTCTTTGTACATGAAACGCTTTCACACATTCACACGCACGCGTCAAGGGTAGAAACCACGGATTCATTCACACTGTTTTAAAAATGCATTGCAAGACCCTGAACCGCGCGGCTCCGACCGACACCGTCGTCAACGACGGCGGTCAGCGGTCCGTCACAGAAAGTTTCAGACTCTGCAGTTCGATCGGCTTCTGGAACTTCCACAACGGCTGATCCGAGACATTCCATGGTCAACGTAATGTACAAAAAACGGATCGAAGAAGAAAAGCAATCTGAGCTGTTTCCTTCTTCGGCCGTTCCAGCCAGCCTGCATCCTCCGGATTTGTACTTTGAAACAAGGGCAGCGGCAGTGACGGAGCTTGATGGACGACCGCTGTTGAGAAACATGCATCCCGATGGTGGCACGGTGGAGTTTGGCACCACCAGCAAACCGAAGCAGGCCAGTTGGGGGTGGCACTGCGGCTTGAGCAATTCGACAAACTTTACTTTTTCCTTTTTTGCTGATTCTTCGGTAAAACTTCGAGAGCTGCCGTCTCACTAATATATCGTGAAAAACACATCGCAAACACGCTGCCAGCTTCGGTACCTCGGTACCTGTTCAACTTGGTGGATTATCGATATATCGCTAATCAGGTAGGAAGTAAACTCAAGACGGTCGTAAATGTCACCCATGCGAAGGTAAAATGTTTGAATATTGCGCAGTTGATTTTCCCCGAAGAAAGTAATTCGGTCAACTAACGCCCGCTGCTACGCATTCATTTTGAATTACTTTATATTTACTTTAAATAACTTGGATATTTTCAGAGATCAGCCGCAAGCAGACCAAGTTACTTTCTTCAGACACGGACCTTTCAGTAAATTCAAATTTTTACCTTGTTTCATTCATGACCATTCGGACACCCAACAGCGAATTGCTTACAGATGCGCGCTTACAATTTTTCATCACATTCGCGAGGATCAAAGATTCAATTTCCGGTCAAAGTTCTGCAAACTTTAAGGACGGGTTGGTCGGAAATTTTCAAGGAGCGTGTCAATGCCTGTGCAACACCACCAGGGAGACCGAGTCCTTATTTAGAAGCAATTTAATTCCTTTTCGAAAAATTCTGAACGAATTACGGTCAAGCTCGATTACGCCAAGTTTAGGAGACTCGCAGCCTTTCCTGGTGGCGGACTCGGCAGTGCCTGTCGAAACAAAAAAAGTAATTTACTATATGCTCCGAGAAACCGAAAACCTAAAGCATCGAGTGAACGGCAGTTATTATGATCCTATGCTAATCACAGATCAAATACCGAGTGGCTTGAGCAGCTACGACTCTGCGACCGTTGCAAACGGCACCTGGGACATGAGAGAACCAGGAGAGGTTTAACGTCATCAATGTCAAGTTGTTAACCAAAGTCCTACAAGAATTAAGCCTGGACAATCTCTGAAATTGGATTCAAAAATGAAGTCCTCAGATTATGCGATGGAGCGGACCTTCGGTTTCATCCAGCGATGGTACATCAGAAGCGTCTCCCAGCAGATGACAAATATGGCAGCTTGTTTAGACGTGAGAACATGAAACAACTTTGAACATGAAACAAATTAATCACAAACAGTTTGAATGTACTCTGCCCATTCACATTATCACAACCACTGGTAAGATGCCGCACAATTTGATAGTACTGAGGTCAACATTTTTGATTCCAAGCAGAGAGAATCGTTGCTGAGACTTTACCGAGTCCTGAAACGGACATGCAAATTAATCGATTAGTCTCACGGTATAGATCGAAACCGTCAAAATATATCAAGCTCAACTACATTACGCGCTCAAATATCATACTCTTACAGGGTTCGCACACCTAGGACGCAGTGCTTCAACAGTGGCGAGAAGCACAACCCGACCAACACCAGTTGGGGCCCAAACGGAGTAACGAAAAAATATAGCCCGACCAGGGTCATACACTAGCTTGGACAACATTTCACCGGCAATGTTTTCGCTCTTGTAGACAGAGATGGACAATGAAATAAATAAAAAAAAAATCAGAGCAAGATACATGTGCGTGTTAAAAACCGACTTTCACAAGTCCTTCTCGGACAGGATGCGCGCGAACCCCAGAGATCCTATAATCGATCGATAATATCAACTTTTCGTAAATTTTCAAATCAAAAACAAGTTAAAAAATGGCAGTGATAGAAATTGGCACTTAACCATTGTTGGAAAAGATGGATGACATATTCGCCTACGGCTAGACACACAGACCGCTACCGGACACCGTGACCGCTTATTACGCCGACCGTGGAGCTTCTTCCGGATGCCTGCCAAAGCCCAGGTGGGTAGCGGGGAGAGAAGTCCGCCCGAACTACGCGGGGGTCCCTGAACGAACCGCTTTTCCCGTTGCACTGGCACATCCGCTCGTATATTGGGAAGCTCATCAGGTACTGCCAGCTTCGGGGAACCGATTGGTCCTCACCGAGAACCCGTAAAAAACAGCCCACGGCACACTCACCGTTTGCTGCGGCGCAGAGTAGAGTCACCATATACTACAAGAGCGCCGCCTTTCCCCGTGATGTCCACTAGTGAAAACGTATCAATGGGGCTCGAGGTAAAGACCTGGTCGATCGGGAGTATTATTGCAGGATAGCTGCGTGGCTTCGATCACTCATGATGGTCCTCCCATCAGGGATGGAGCCCATTACATCATGGCCGCTGCTCTTGCAGACGCACCAGTTTCAGTCGTCTGCTATGCTAGTAGACAAATGGCATAACGGTGCGAGCGAGTTGTCCCTCATTGCTACACGATAAGTTCTTACGATAAGACGTCGGTAGGTCAGTCTTAATCCATCTACGTAGCACAGATCTACTTAGCTCTGTGGGGTGCTGCCAGATGTTGCTTGCCCCCTACCATAGCAGACGACTGAAACTGGTGCGGCTGCAAGAGCAGCGGCCATGATGGAAAGTGACTACCCTAGTGAATCCAGTTCTATGGGCGTTTTTATTATTTCTTTGGGTATTATTTCTGGTAAGGAATACAAGAGGGTCCAGAGGTCATAGATGGAAAAGGGCTGCGCTATCGCTAAAGCTTACTTGAAAGCTGCCTTCTATAGGCCGGGCAGCGAAACACTTTACTTATGACCCTCCCATATTCCGTAAAGTTCTCGGTCAGCTATGAGTGGGACCCGTAGAAAGGGAATAAAAGTCACTTCTTCTGATAGGAATGTGATTGAAGCCACAGTACCATCATGGCCGCAGCGCTAGCAGAAGGACAATTTTCTGCCGTCTGCTATGCTAGGGGGACCAGCGACATCTGGCAGTGTCATATCGAACTAAGTAGTGGTTTTGATCACTCTCCCGGCGGTGGTCCCGCCAAGCACTGCTGAGAGAGTGATCCCGGCGGTCGCACAACGTGCTCTCCTAGTATTTGTATTAAAACAAGCTGCAACGGTGCTCTCCTAGTATATCGTGACTCCGGCGCGGCGGCGAAGGGTTTGGGTCCCTGTCAGGAGAGAGAGAGAAGTGTGAGAGAGAGTGAGAGAGAAAGAGAGACGTAACGATCGAAAACGAAGTGCGAGAATTCAGAATCGAGACGCGGCGGCCCATTCCTAGAAGTAACCCGGGTGCTCCGAGATGCCGTAGTAGTGTCCGTTGTAGACGACGCCAATCTCGCGCAGCACCTCGCCTTTGATGGTCGCCTTGATGGTCCAGTTGTGCACGTCCTCGCTCTCCTTCTCTCTCTCCAGCCTCTCCACGTCCACGATCTTGGAGCTGAGCCTCTCCAGGATGATGCCGATGTCCTTGATCGTCAGGTGCCGCTTCTGCTCCACGGACAGCTGGTCGACGAGCAGCAGGTAGCGTTCGGACAGCTGCTCGTCCTCGTTGGCCGTGTTCTCCGTGTCTGACTCGGACGACTCGCGCTCTTTGGGCTCCACATGCACGTCCAGAAAGCGCACATGCGCGCCCTTGGGTGACGGTCTCCTTACCTCCGGCTGCTCCTGGATGGGAGACGTGGCCACTGACTTGTTCACGTGGATGCGGCCGCCCTCTTCGTGCAGCGCGCAACAGTGGAAGTCGCACACGGCAGCCAGATCGGGGCTGGAGCCGCGCGGCTGGACGTCATTGATGGTGGTCACTCGCTTGACGATAGGAACTGTGCTCACCTTCTCCACGCCCCTCCGGCTGCCGTCGGCCATCTGCACGCCCTCGACCCGGGCGGTGATCAGGATGGGGCTGCGGCGGTCCTCGCCGGACGGTTCCTCGATGACCGGGATGCCGTCTGAGTCCTTGCTGCCGGCCGGGCTCCGGCCCGTGGCGGTCTGAAGCCTGCGGATGTCACGCTGGTCCCAGTGTAGCACCACGGTCACCCGGCCTCGATTGTCCATTATTTTCCACGAGGGAGCCTCGTCTATAAGTTCCAACGTGTTAATGGCGTCGCATACAATGCGCGGGATGGCGTGGATGGCTGCGCGAGAAACACACACCTGTCTAGAGATGAGGGCCTCCGGAAGGGAGACGAAGGCGTGGAGAGGAGAGAAACTGTTCAAGTGCGAGACAGGTGCGGCCACACAATTTTTAAAACTAATTGGGATAGCAATTCTTGCAATTTTGAAGTCTTGATGACCTGCTGCTAATTTTGAAGTCTTGATGACCTGCTGCTAATTTTGAAGTCTTGATGACCTGCTGCTAATTTTGAAGTCTTGATGCCTGTTTTGAAATTTTAACTTAGACATCATAGGTGACTGGTAATCATGGAAGTGGTTCAATATATCATTGTCAGATTTTATTATAAAAATCTGCAAGCCCTCCAAGAGGCTTCTTCAGGTTAAGCTGATGCAAATTAAACAAAACAATTCTCAATAAGTGACGTCTCATTAAATATTTTTTTACGTTATAACCATCTCTAATTGTATCTAGTCCAGTAACAGGTTTTTCCCCCATAAAATCGAAACAGTAAAAAAAACTTAGTATGAAATATTCAACTTGTTGGATGACTATTTCTGTAATTAAATCGGGATGGCTTTTACTTTTGAAGTCCGGTTAGCTTTTGTTTTCATTTTTATGTCTGGATGACTTCAAGATTGCATTTATGGCGATAGACTACGTAGAGGAGCCCTTACGTGCGTGTCAGTGAAACTTTCCCCAAGATCAAGACGAAAAAACTTGCGGCGCTTTTTTCTGCACTCGTGTCTCCACCTGAAAAGTTCTCCCCTCGTTGCCTTCGTGCATCGGTGCTACACATGTCCACTATGAACCCAGACATCCAACAGCTTTCTACTGAGTGCAACTAGAAACGACAACGACGGATGAGACCGTAATTGAAGTTCAGCCAACAGAAAATGGGGTTGCTTGAAGCATGCAAATCTGCCCGAACAATTCGGATTAAAAAAAATATGAACGAAAATACTGAGGTGTCCCAACGACTACTGCAGATATTCAATGGAGACGAACAGCAATACCGGTTCGATCTTCATGGTTCAGCTCTGCGAAGTAAGAGCCAACAACTGGCAGCAATTCACAACAATCATTCGGGGGCACAGCAAATCCATACAGCATTCAATCCAGTTGTCATGCAATCGAAAAGAAATGAAAATTCCACACCAGGGTGGACAAAAGCTACCCAGGATCCCGTTTAAATGCTAATTTCCCTGTACGACATCATACTTGAGCAGCATAAATTTCATGCAGGCAATAGCCAGGAATATACCATAATCTATGCAAGCTGAAGTAGTGGTGTTGTTATTTGTGTCAACTGAGACTTTAGTAAGGTTTACAAATCCCCGACTTGGATCGATACAAAACTTCATTCAATATTGAATTCGCTCAAGATTAATTTAAAAAAAAAGTTATACGCGTACTTTTGGCTAAAACTCTAATTTAGCCAAAAATGCCGCCACAGTGGGGCCTAAACAATTCAATTATTTAAATTTGGTGCTGTCTCAACATCTTGGAAGGTGACCGGCCAAAACACACCAATTTGTGGAGGGGATGATAGCATTTAGCTAATGAAATGAAATTAGTGCATTTTGGGTTCTAGGGCCTACACTTTTGAAAACTCCACAACTACATGTAAGTCAGCAACAATGTTCACTTTACAATACAATTTTTTACAATGCACTAATCTTATACCATAAACTGAATGCTGGGAACCCCTCCACACATTGGTGTGCGTTTTGGTCAGTCACCCACTAAAATGTCGAAGCAGCAGTATTTAAATCGTTGAATTGTGTTTGCCCAACTTGCTTATTTTAATAAATGGTTTCTTTCAAGGTATTCTTTCGACGAAATACGAAATGAGGTTTAACAAAAAGCAACAATGTTGGTCCTCCTTGACGGCAAGGTCTGCAAAACTACCAAATCGAGAACCAAACGTAGAGTGCAGCAACAGTGCATAGTCAAAAAGCATTCCAGGTGTAAACAATAAAAAACAATGCTCGGTCAATTCGCAGTGGGTTGCGAGGGGGGAAACAACGATCAAGCACAGCCTTTTTCAAAATAAGCCCAAAGGGTTAGCTCCGATAGATAGCGGCAAACGGAACGTAAACATACCTGCCCTTATGGCTTCCACACCCGGTGGATACCATCGTTCCCCGGCCTTTAGCAAGAGAACAATAGTGTTTTCTTCTATGCGTCTAAAATAATCGTCATCCACTTCAGTCCCATCAGCCTCCAGGACCACAACAACACCCTCTGCCTCGTGTATGTCTAACTTTATCTTTCCTTGGTGTAACGAAAGAAACAGAAAAGGAAAAAATAGAAAGAAATGCCAACGCAAATTGTTAAGGGGATGCCAAAGAAAACCTTTGACACTTTTGAATCTGTAGCTGGAAATAATCTGAAAATCATGGATCCTTCAGGTTTTGTTTTTCGATGCTCATACCCGAGAAAAACCACTTGACAGGATCCATGATAACTGGCGAAATTTCGCTTTATCATCCAGCTCGGCATGTTCGGGATTCTGCCCGACAAAGGCTCCGCAGGACGAAGCCGGTTAGTGCCGGAATCTATGGACTGCGAGAACTGTTCAACGGTTTTAAGACAGACTACTAAGCATTGTGGCTCTAGAGGCTGGGATTGAAATGATCAGGAACATTGGTCTCACCTTTTCGTACGAGATCGGCTAGGCTGCTCGCTATGATACCTTTGCGAATGGAACGGTCGGCACTCCATACTTTAAAAGGCCGTTGCCGAGGGTTCTGCAAAGGAAACCAAACAGATACTTTTAGTTTACATGTAGCAATTATGAAAAAAGTTGAAAATTATTTGAACATCCCAGTCAAGAACATTAGTTAAAGGGCAGTTAATATCATTGTACACTCTGGCATAAAAATGTATTCCAAATATGCAATTCAATCGCAAAATGTAAAACATTCTGCTATAAATTTGCCATCTTATGAATCACTATTGCTGAACAATGGCACTTTTCCGCTATAAGTGCAAATATAATGCTATCGTGAAATGCACTTTTTGTGCAATTAATGTCAAAAAATTCAGTTTTTCTACAATTAATGGTGAAATAATACAGTCTTTTTACTATTTTTCATCAGTTTTTCTAGAATAAATGCTAAAATAATACGGTTTTTGTGCTATACATGTAAAGCAAGGGAAAAGATTTCCTCAAGATTTCCAACCGCAGCCGAGCACCCAAATTATAACGCGAGCCCGAAACATTCAAACTGACACAACTCAGGCTTCGCAATGCACCTAGCAGGCGTTATTGGTCTGACAAAAGTAAATTTCTGGACCGTCACCAGTCAGCATGACATCCAATTAATCCGGAGGCGAATAAACAGCGGGGAAAATGAATTGCGACGAGTGTCTGATTGCGGGCTCGGTCAATCATCGGAAAGCGCTAGAAACACAGAACATAAGCCGCGATCAAAAGCTCGCATCATCGAATCGATACTTGTAAAAGTGTCGATCAAAATCGGATGCGCATCAGCGGAGAGCGGGGGGCACAATCAAAAATGAATTCTGTAAGCCCGGCTTGACACGTTGCATCAAATTCAGATTAGTAAGATGAAGAGATAATACCGAGCCGGCAGAAACAAAGGAAAATGCTGATGCCGGTTTAACCGCCACCGTGATCGGAAATTAATTTAAGTGCTCAGCACATTCGGGCTGGTCACAAGCATCGACACCAGCTCAGTGAACATTATACTGCACAAGAGTTGCAGCCCCAGAGCCGGGTGAAACCTTTCTATAACGACCACTCGAGAGAATGTTTTTTATCAAGCGCCGATAAGTGTAGAGAAGAGTAACATGACCGTCACATCGAAAGATTTCAGCAGAACAACCCAGCAGAAAATAAATTCAAGTAAAGTACCATTATTTTGCCATTAACGGCAAGAAAAGTATCATTCTGGAATGCACATTTATGTTGTCCCAATTGGGGAGAAAATCCATTGGTGGACACCGGAATTGCAGGCCCGTTCCGAAAGCCGACTAGTCATCAGTTGCAGCTTTGGCACGGCATGGATGGCATCACTACCTTAGTGCACCGGCATTCACCGCGCCGAGTTTCTCCTCATCCCCAGCGGCCAAAAATCAATGAGGGTTTAGACCTAGTAAAATCAATTCCTGAAAAATAAAACACCAGCGGCGGCTGAGTGCGTGCGATCCCATCCATCCTTTCCCGAACGCCGGAGAACCGAAGGCGAGTTCAATGACATCTGGATATACTACGTGGAGAGAAAGAGAGAAAACTGCGCTGACTAGGCTACTGTTGTACTGAGCAAGTTGCAACAGACACGACAAAGTTGAAACTCAGCGAAGCCGCACCGGGCTCGGATTGCCGAGCCAGACTGATGGAGACGCTCAAGTATTATGTCATAAACTTGGTGGTCCGACACATGCTGAAGACTGATGAATAAAGTGGGTGGGAGGCCAAATAATTGGGTCATCATTGATGTCCATCGTTCGTGAACGAGTTTAGTTTTTTACATCCATCGGTTTTGGTTCATTGCTATTATGTCATCATTTTATACACACAATAGGAGACATTATCAATAACAAATCCATTACCCTGACTTCTTCAAAAACAATTGCATTTCCCTGACGTTTCCCAAATACATCCACATGCCTTGTATTTTCTAAACAAAATGCCCATTCCCTTACCAAGCCTATTGTTATTTACTCTTTCAATCCCTTGAAAGCTGACCTTTTCATAAAAACAATTTCATTTCCCTAAAACAAAAGCGAATTACTTTACATCAAAAAACATATCCACACCATGAGTCTCAGAATAAATCCACCACCCTGACAATTTCAAAAACAAATCCATTTCACTGCCTTTTTCAAATAACAAATCCATTACCTGACTTTTTCAGAATAAATCCATGCAAACGATTTTTTAACTATCAAAAACAAATGACTTTGCCTGACTTCTTAAAAAAAATGCACACGCAAGCCCTAGTATTTGCCAAACTGCCCAGTCCCACATCCAGCCCGTTGTTATTTACTCTTTCATCCCCTTGAAAGCTGACCATTCCAACCAAGCCGAGCAGAGCCGAGCATTTCCTTTTCGATTTGTGTCAGCCCGTCTCAGTTAGCTTTTAATCGCGTCAACTCAAACGCTTCGGCAATTGCACTCTGATCCAGGTCAACCCTTCGGTGTCATCGTTTGTAAATTACCAACAGAAATCAATAGCATCCGAAAGGAAGGCACGGCGCTATAATTTTATATGTGGGTCGACGCTCGACCCAGACAATTGCGCTGAATTACACCCGTGCACCTCAAAGTAAGAGGGATATTCACTCCAATTTAATTTTAATTACAGCAGTGAAGGTCCTACACCTGCCATGACAACTATTCAGAATACACCCATTGATTCGAACAATACCCACCCAAACACTGTACCCTGACCATTGGATATACAAAAATATAGCGCATGCCGATGTGAGGCACTCTTCAATTCAAAGGACCCACAATCAGATTAATCCATGAACAAAAACATTGTAACATTAAGAAACGATGAAATTAAACGAAATGCACCCAACATAAAACTGCAGCAAAGAAAATAGATAAGTAAAAGATAAAAATTTGGTTTCCCTGAATAGTCACCAGAATCAGAAATTTTCCTAACATTTCACGTGAAACTGGCACAATATTAGGTCACGGTAACGGTGCTGAACAGAATACATCAATAATTGTTTTCAAAATAATAACTACCCCAATTCTCCTGACAATTTCCGGAATTCACTGACATTCCCTGACTTTGTAGAAAGTGGGAAAGTCATGCCATAACAGGGCAAAAATCTCTCATATCTCAACAACCTTGGCTTAATCCATGGGGTGCAACAACTTCATCAGGGCAGTTTTACGGTCATCCGCATTACCCAAATCTGTCTTCTTTAAGAAATCAATGCTGCATTAAATGCATCCTTGCCCAATCTACGTCCAGCCGGTAAAACACCAGAGTTCTCGTACGAGGACCATTCCGTACCGCATTATCAGGTGGGATTGCTTCAAGTTTCTGAGGATTAAGATCCAGCGGGCTCGAGAGCACCGAGAAACCCATGTAGGCAAAACCGATAGTCCCTGGTCTCCAGGTCTGTGTGGGCGTCGAGGGCTGCTTCATCAATGCTTGATCTGCTGAATAAATAACCGCAACAAAATCAGACCAGCCAAGAGACGATGGAAACAACCCACAGCCGCCCACCACCACCTACGACGATATCGGCACTGCTGAGCAAAGGCCCATGAAGCAGGTTTCAGCTAACCTTTCAAAAACAAAAGAACTAACGCCCGGATGAACGTGGTCCATATCCCATCATGCACCGTAAATGTTCAATTTAACCCACAGTCAGCACCTGAGATGCCGTGACTTGGTAATCCCATTTCAGGGTGCATTACCGTAATAATGAAGTGTGGTTGCTATGAAAAATAGGCCATAGTCGAATTTTTTATTTTCAAATGTTTCAATATCTCAAATATTGGATTTTAATCCGAAGTTGTATAAAACAGCAATGATGCCACCATCTGGCCAAACACCCCTCTCTTTGGTCATCGTTCACCAGCACTTGGCTGATTGACCCCTGCCAAGATAAAGTCAAACACATTTCACGATTCCCATGACTTTTCCAGGTCACAACCATTTCCATGATTTTTCCAGATCATATCCATTTCCACGAAATTTCCAGGTCTTCTTTTCATGGGCATGACATTTCCAGGTCACATCCATTTCCATGACTATTCCCGGTCACATCCATTTCCATGACTATTCCAGGTCACATCCATTTCCATGACTATTCCAGGTCACATCCATTTCCATGACTATTTCCGTCACATCCATTTCCATGACTATTCCAGGTCACATCCATTTCCATGACTATTCCAGGTCACATCCACTTCCATGACTATTCCAGGTCACATCCATTTCCATGACTATTCCAGGTCACATCCACTTCCATGACTATTTCCGTCACATCCATTTCCATGACTATTCCAGGTCACATCCATTTCCATGACTATTTCCAGGTCACATCCATTTCCATGACTATTCTAGTTCATATCCATTTCCATGCCTATTCCAGGTCACATCCATTTCCATGACCATTCCAGGTCATGGACAGGTTACATTCAACACCACGTCTTTTCCAGATCACACTCATCTCAATGTCTCTTCCAGGTCATATACATTTCCACGGCTTCCAGGTCACATCCATTTGCATGTCCTTGCCAGGATTTCCAGATGTCCAAACACCCTAGTTGAGTTGAATTACATTAAATTGGGAATTGACGACTAACAGTATCCAAACATTATGTGACATTGCCGTGGCTGCAAGTGAAAAGACCCCTCGATGCAAATTCCAGGATGCAAAACTTCGCGGCAGACTTAATAGTATCCATTTTGAATGGTGGAGCCCTCACCGTTATGACCGACTTAATGGCACTCGGCATCACTCGCTGCGGATGATCCTGCATAGGTGCATTAATTCGAGGGACAGCAGGATCGCATCCTCCGAAGGCAGGCAGGCTAGAAAGTAGAAACGTCCTTTAGCTCCCTCGCCCCAGACCCTCCACGCCCATTACTGGTTACGACTTCCTGATCAGGAAGAGCTCGGTTCACCTGCGCTGCTTCTTCGGCTTTTGCAATTCCAGCATTGCCGATCCTTCGGTTTTCCTCCGTAATTTATTCCTCAATCTGTGACAAATTACTTCATTTCGCTTCACTCCTGGGTATTCATCAGCTTCCCAAATCCAGCATAGTAGGCTGATTGGCCCCTCCGATAAATAAATACATTAATGAAATCACCAAATGCGAGTGAAAATCAGCGCCCGAGAAATCATTTCACCTCCCGAGCAATTAAACCTTCGTTTTAACTAATGATTATATCTGCCGATTTCATTTCTCATCTGGTCGGTGCTGACACATTTAGTCATGTTTTAAATATTCCCACCACTGGCACTTTTGGACTCATCAAACCAGCCCGAGGTTCTCTCGGTGGTTACTTCATTACGTGCGGCACATTTAAGATAGAATGTACCATCAAGCTGTATTATGATCAGTTTTGGGTAACTGATTTGGTAGCCAGCAATGGGTTAGTTTGATTTAACGGCACTATTCCCGATACTGTGTAAAGCAAGTTAAACGCAAAAATAACGCGTGAAATTCATGTGATTTCATGATTACATTGCAAATGCACTAGCAGAAAGTGCCATTTTTCTGCAGTAAGTGTTTCATAAGATGGTAAGGTATTCCATTGTAATCCTTTCTTTCGGTCTCAGCTTGAGTCAAAGGGCCAAACCAATCAAAAATACACGATGTCCCCTTCATGTCATCTACGTAACCCGCATTCTTTGTAATTCTTTCACAACCGACCCTCGCCCTCGTGCAGCACAGAGGGACAACAAATAAAAACCTGATACTAATCGACATTTTCATCAGTTTTTTGTGTGAAAGAAAATGAATTCTGAACCTAGCGGGAGTGTCTGTCGCCTGCATCCATCTATTTGGTGATAACGAGTTCGGGCCTAGGGCATCCGACATTTGGATCTTAAAATTGTTTTCGGGCTCGATATGCGTTCCGGCAACAGATGTTGGACATCACATTACCATCACGCTGTATTGCAAACTAAAAGTGTTTGTAATGCGGGATACCGAAAACAACAGCTGTTCGGTGATGATTTCAAAATATATGTACGAACAGACCGAAACGTAAATACACAGAGCTATTTATTTCCGCTACACTAACGTTATTCACGCTGTGTAAATGTAACATTGCCCAGAAATTTAAAACTTTGAGGGTTGGGCAGGTACTTGAAACTACTTGCATTCCTGCAATGCAATCGGTACCCTGATTGCAACCACGAATCAGAAGCACTGAATAAGACTGTCTAAAGATTCTCATAAGTTGCGAGCATTCAACTTGTTACATTTTGTAAAACTGAACAAGGTGTAGTTTAAAGAAATAATTATGCATGCTGTGATTGCTGTCAATACAGTGGGTATCTCTTAATGTGATCACGTTGGGAGCAGGCTGTTTTGATGGCAATAGCCGGACAATTTTATAAGCCGAATGCATGAAAAAAATATCAAAAATTCACTGTCCATGTTTAATTTTAATACATGTTATCAAGGCGCCTATGATCTACATGATCAAATTACACTTGTACATAGAAAACATAGAAACATCTCTTTCAGGCTCAAATCCTTCTGTTTTCTTTGTGATTAAGTAATTTTACTACGGGTCAAAAATACATGTGTAGGCTACATGTACATTAAGCGGTACGCACTAAATTTCCATTTTGGTATAAACCCAGCAAAATGAAACCATTGAACTTTTGGTAGGAGCACAAACTCTTTGCTCCCTGACAGGACATGTCGCAGAAAGCGCGTATATTTAACTGTACATAATACAGCAGCGGCATTCTGTTCGACAATTTAATATTTATTCGAGCGGATTTGGAAATCCATCGTGCCTAAAAGCAAAAACGTGTCACCTCCCACTCGAGTCCTCGAAAGCATACAGGACCGTGTTTGAAATTACCAGAAAACAGACACCTACTCCCGTTAAATGAGCAGCAGCGAAGAAAATCTCCGCACTGGAGGTAGCGCATGTAAATTTAGCAATGTGTAAATAACACATTGAATTGATACATAGCGGTGATGTAGGCCCTATCAATAATTACGAAGACACCGAAAATAACATTAAAAATGTAACCGTAGAGTACCAGACACTCTTCCTGACTGAATTAAAACGAGCAATTTGACATCTAGCATTAGAAAGATGTATAGAGGTTAATCATTACCATATGGAAAGCAATGTGGCTCTTAGCACGTCACAATAGTAATTGAAAGTCACACAAAAACACAACATTTGAAAAACGGTTACGGAGCTTTCGAAGGAACCTCATCATCAATACCAATGCCATTTAAATACAAGGCAAGGCATATACTAAAAAAGTCAAGTCAAGAGTCTTGGCATTTGTTATTGAACTTGATCAGTTAATGACTAAAAACCATTTAAAAAATAGCTTGACACAGGTACGAATTACAGTAAGGTCTGCTGTATCAACAGATGTAAGGCATTTAGACATTTTTATGCATGCAATGCATCGAGTCCATCATGGGAGGTGGAGAGATTGTCATACCTCTGACATTTTGACGTCTTGGTTAGTTTTGGAAGCCCTTTGGCCAAATGTCAAGTAGGGCCATGCAAACGTCAACATAGATAGGCATGGGGATGCGAGAAGAAGACTGGTTGGTTATCGGAGATTACTTATTACTTCACGAGACAACCCATCACTGGTTATAAACGTGTCGGAGTTTAGGACTGGGGTCTAGGATGATCCCCGAGGATCTCTACATTCGATGGCAATGTAGTTATTTTCTAATTATGCATTTGTAATTATGATCCCCAACCCATACCAAAAAAAAATGAGGGAGAGTTGTGCGTTGAAAACAATATTGACCATTGACGTATGGGGGCAGAACTGCAGAGGTGGATGGTGTGGGAAGATGATATCACGATTTTGTGATGACATAATACTCTAATGCCATTCTGACAGGCAGTACCACGTGGTTTTTAAGTCATAGGATTGGAGGATGCAAACTGGAGACTCCAACGATCACTCTTGGAGGATTAAACGACCTGGAGGACCAGGTTGCCAGCCGTGACAGTTAGGCGACACGTTGGCCTCTGGTGTCAAGTCAAGGGTGACGCCTGCAAATCACGGTTTAGTGATGACAATACTCGAACGCCCTCCTAACAGGCAGCCTCACGTGGATTTTCAGTCACCGAATCGGGAGATGCCAAACTGGAGTCGCAAACGTTCACGCCTGTCGATTAAACAGCCCAAAAGCCAGGCTGCCACCAGTGACAGGGAATATGCCCTTTGACCTCTGGTCTCCCGTCATGGAGGGCGGCTGAAAAACCACGATTTAGTGACGACACAATACTCGAACGCCCCTAGCAGACAGCATCACGCGGTTATTCAGTCATTGAATTACAGTAGAACCTGTCTAACTCAATACTGTAGGGACCGGGCATCACGTATCGGTTTAGACAAGTTATTGACTTGGGCAGGGACATTAATCAAGCGTGGGGACGAGCCTCTGATATTAGGTTATGGAGGTTGGAAGCTTACACAGTATTGAGTTAGACTGGTTCTACTGTATTTAGGTTTTTTTACTATCGGATAATGTCAAACTCATGACAGCTGACTTGGCAGACCAGGATGTCCCCCGTGACACTTTGACCTGCCCCGACCTCCGTACGTCAACGCACGTGCGAACGTTCCAAGCCCGCAGCGCACGAGACTCCGTTCCAAATTCCAAACGGAAAAAAATCACGTGCCCCATTCGCCCATTGAAGGCGTTGTTGGAAGTTTACGTCCTACAACTCCAGCCGAGGCAGCGACCTAGAGCGTCGCGCGTACGTGCATGCAGTGCGGCTGCCGCTCTTATCGATTTTCCTCCGGATTCCCGCACGGCGTTCTGGCGTTCTCCACCCCCACACGACAGACAGCGATTGGAACGTTCTCGGCCGAGGCTAACTTGGGCTGGTTAGGCCTAGGCCAGGCCAGCGGAATTGCGCTCGGCGGGACGAGCGACGGAATACTCACATCTGCTGACATTATTTCATTCCTCTCGGCGTATTTCTTCGCTGACGAGAACGCGGCCCGACGAGAAAACCCCCCCTTTTCTTCGAGCGCACCGACCTCACAAACCCAGCGCCTGACCTCACAGGCTCAACCGACACTCTCCGACCGGCGAGAATCGAACGCCGTGCGAGGCTAGCGAAGCCACGATTTCGAATCGCACCCGCGCCGGCACGCCCCAGTGCGATCCGAAAAACGGCGCGCGTGCTGACTGCTGGTGAGCACGAGCAATCCAACATGGAGGACGAGAATGCGAACATTTCCCGAAAGGTTGGCATTTTTGCGCTTTTTTGGGTGCGTGGGTCCGGGTTTTGAAGCCCGGAAATGCTCGCACGGCTGGCTCGGGACTGCTGGGGCCCGTGGGCGAAGCCCCGAGGCCGTTTCGAAGGCCTACGTCGTTGTACGCGCCTCTTGAACTTCGGACTGCTGCTGTGGCCATCCCAGCTGCGGGATTTGGCTGTGTGCCAAAAGGGCCAAAACTCCAAAAATTGTCAAGTTTTTGTAAACACCGATTGAATTTCGGGTGAAAATGCTGTCCGTGGGTCGGGCTGGCCCGTTTTTCGGCAGTGACATGCCCGGGTACTGTCGGGGAAGTCATTTCCAATGACTGCTGGCAATGCATATACTGTATGGCATTGGTGAAATGCTGTGAAGCAAAAACTTGAACTAAAAATTAAAATCGATCAGGTTTGGGGGAAATTAGAAGTACTGTAACTGTGAAGGGCCATGCAGTGTTTATTGAGGGGAGTGTTGACTGAACTAATTGCGTTACAGAACTGATTTTGTAGCTAAATACAACAGTTAATTGTCATTTCACATACTGTAGAAAGACACGATAACAAGAGGTAGAACCGTAGAAGGATCATGCTATAACTCAAGAAAATGCTGCAATATAAAGAGTAGGAGATTGGGAGGCAATAGTGCCATACACGTATCACGTGGCTAAATGGTATAAATGATAATAAAGGGTCCTATATGTTCGCGAATTATTTTATATATTGGGGCATTTCATTGGGAAAAATATGAACTTATAGCAGCTAGAGGGTGTAACTCTGATTAGGAGCACTTATCGTGAAGGCTGAAGCCTTTGCTAGCTAAGGCGATAGTAAGAGTTCGTGAATAGGAGCTCGGTAACATCGGGCATAACTTGGTTTTGAATACAGTTGCTGAACATTAATGACGTTTTTGTGTTCAGCCAGGAACATCCACGATCGGTGATCCTCAGCCAGAAATTTCACGACAAAGCCTGGTAATCTTAAAATCCTGAAATTTGGATTTTTAAATGAAATATCACTGAATTTCAATATTGCAATTTCTAGATTGACAAAGCCGTGAAATTTCTGGAAAATCCCAAAGTCAAGTACAGTCCATTGACGCAGAAAAGGGCGTTTTTGGAAAGTAAAGGTAATAACAGTTTACTGAAACTGCTTTGGGAAAAATGACGTAAATAACTCACGAAATCTCAAATTTTTCACGACAGGCCTGACTCCAGCCGAAATTGACTTAGCGATCCAAAGTGCCGGGACAGTCCAAGATGTCATCAGCCAAACTTCGCATCAACATGTCAGGCCAGAATATCAACACATTAATATGTATCAACCTATGGCCCCCTCGTTCTGGTCGACATTACGAGATTTTTGCACCACTGGTGTACTAGTGTGCGGTGCCATTTATGGACTGTATTATCTATTTAAGGTAGTGATAATTATGCGTGTTATCAATAGAACAACCATCATAATTACTTAAGTCTAAATTTGGGCGCAAAAATATTTTCCAGAAATACATTCTTCCCTATTTCTTTGGGATTCCTTCCGAAGCAACGAGACTAAAGCAGGTGGAGATGCAGGTGACTGAATTTCAGACCACGATGAACAAGAGCATTTTGCAGATGCACGAAACCTTGCAAGACGTACAAACCACCATTCAGCAGATAAATAAGAAGCAGGAAAGTCTCGGGAATCAACAGGTATAAAGCTTAAAAACGTGAACATATCTACACGAATAAAATGTTAACTTAGTATTTTTACAAACTAGGCTTCGCAAGGAATATCAAGGGGCATGGAAGTCCAGTTTTCAGACTTGAAACAAGAAATATCATCATTAAAGGGCCTCCTGCTAAATAGGTAAGACATTTCCTCGAGCAGGGGAAATGTAAGTTGTTTCAAGTACTAATGACTATTAACTACTCACCTTCTAGGCATCAGTTCCCGGCAACTCCGAGCATTGCTCCTATCATCCCAACGTGGCAGATGGCCAGCAAATCCGAGGACAATGCGGAAACTGTCGATAATGAAAACGAATCTTTGCCTGTCGAAGAAAATGGTGCCGATGAGAATAATATTGACTCTGATACCATCATCTCCCAATAAACTGGATGTGTACCTTTGAACCTGATTATAACTTTTACTAAATTAAGCATATAGGGAATCCTCTGGTTACGTTCTTCCTATACACAGTATGCAGCAAAATCAATATTATAATAAACTTGCATACTTTCTGTAAGCAAACCGCTATGATGATTAGTGAGATTAGTACCAAAATAATAACTTTTCATTGAATGTCATGAGAAATCAGTCAAGTTTTGATATTAATATTAAAAAATTATAAAACCATTGATTAGTAAATTGATTAGCAACTCAGAAGGCATTATAAAGGATATTTCTTCATCACTCGCCAATCTTGACACTGTATTACTGTAAAATATGTATTTTTAATGAGGTTATATGAAGTGAAGCATGACCCATGTCTATAAAACATGTACACATTCAAACTGTAAAATAATCAACCATTTATATATCTTTCATATTTGTTCATTTTTTCTTACATTCGTGAGCGTATGATTGAGAATGCATTATGTATGAGATAGTCTAATGCTATCGGTAAAAAAACAAAACATTCCCCCTTGGCAACATACAGTAACTTATTATCGGAGGAAATTTCCCTCGTAACAGTTCATATTATAACTTTACGAGAAGTTTTGTACCGTGACGAACTGTATATAGAGTAACATTACCAGTATTTGGATATAAAGGGTTCAACATTTTAAATATTAATTACGATAAAACTTGAAATGAGACAAAACATTTCAGTGATTTTTGATCCAGATCCGTTTGTCCCATCAAAGTTCACACAGTTCAAACGTCAATCATTATTATAATGACAACGTATATGGTTTGTTGCTAGAGCAGATTATAACGGGCATTTTTCAACGATTTAACGAGCGGGCGCGATAATATTTAAAATACTTTTAATGGAGGAATAATTCATTAAACCTAATCTATCTAAATTATGTAGGAAAAGCAGATAATTCTACAATTGTAAGCAGAACTAATTTTAGGAATATTTTTTGAGTTATGTACTAGTTTTCTAACCATCGGCTTCCACCTTTTCTTATAATTGCGGACTTACAGATTTATAGAATTGAAGACTCAATCCAAAAGGACTCATGTGCCTAATGATTGTATGTTTGTGAGATAATCAACAAAATGCCGCAGCATAGGCCATAAGCCCTTATAGTAACATTTATTTTGTTACAGAGGTTTAGCTATAGTCTCATTTTGTGGCACTACGACCCTTTAGAAATTTGAGTCTTCGATTTTAATTTGTTTCGCGAAGTCCAACTGTGGTTTTTGAACAACTGCAGTATTTAGAAATGATTATGTTCAATGCCATGAATTCTGGTCAGAAGTTTAACCAGAATTACCGACAATACATTTCGTTTTCAAATATATGTGATTGTCAACTTCGTGGCTTTCTTATCGAGAGTATAACCGTATGATATCAGATAAGAAGGCTGTCTACAAAAACTGACTAGCACTTATAAAAGTGAAAGTGAATTTCATCACAGAGGACCCTCATGCAGTAACAATGAATAAAAATGCCAAATTTTTAAAACAGATTTTTCTTACTAAAACAGCTTTGTCCACCAACGAGTGCAATTAACGACTTTTTCACAACCTGAGCGAATTTTCCCGCAATGGATAAATGGCACTCGACATATCAAAAAATTGTCTTCACATATCAAATTTTCTTATTCTTCTTCTTCTTCTTTTTCTTTCCCAACCTGGAAAAAGCAGACAACCAAAGATTTAAAACGCTAACTTGTTTCAACGCTCATTACGGCTCACCGACGAGGTTGTGCGAGGTAAACTATCTCAACATACAATGATAACGAACGGGCTGCGAGCTTGTTTTAACACGAATTTAAATGAAGATAGCGAAACTTTTTTTTTGAAGCGTTTTGCATTAAACCATTATCCAACAGCCGCGATGAACAAAATCCCCGGAAAGCATAAAAATTGGTGTGATCGATCCACTGTTTGACTGGTCATCACAATTTTTGTTACATAAATTGAGGATGGCCCAGATGCCCACCACTGCACCCATGTAATTGATCCTTGTCATTTGTGTTGGATTTTTCAATCCAACAGAAATCACGATGCCAACGTTACTTGCATCACTGGTGTTTGGGGATCAAATCGAACAGTCAACAAAGTCACAGCGCATCAGCCAAAGCGCAGCTTTGAACGCTCGGAGTGCAGCCCGGTTCACTCCGATGTGGTTGCTCACTCGCCACGTATAAAACTGCTCTGAAAACAAACAAAGGACAGAGACATTGAAGAACGATCACATCTAAAGTTACGAGATGCCTGCTGAAACTGTCAAATGTTTCTGGAATTTCGTGATCTCTAATGCGACTGTTAAAAAATCAGCCAATGTTCGAATATTCGAGCAAAATTTAAATCTTGGAATTCCAGCCTTGCCCATCACAGCAGACATCTGACGAGTAATGATAAGGGGAAGGCAACGGAAGGGCAGATCATTAAGGGGTCTGAAGGTCCGAGACGCGAAAAGTTAGCTTTCCCAAAAAGATCATGCTCGGGAATTTCAATCGGAGGAGTAAGGGATGATAACGGCTTCTTCCAAGACTTACCGAAGACTAAACTCTTTCGATAATAAAAAAATGATCACGATTTGCTAGGGCGAGGAGGAGCGCAAATGGTTGGAGGGGCAACGTTTAGGTTAAAATTTGGCGCCACCTTCTTATCTTTTAGTGGGATGTTTTCGTAAATTTGCCTCGGGTGTTCCTCGGGCGGCCTGCAACGAATAATAGGGATGTAGGAGCACGGGATAAGCCGGAACATTTTCCACAAAGCACAACACAAAAAACATGCATATGCCGATTGGGGGTTGTCTGCCATTTCATTTCAAAAACCAGTTACAGCTTGAGATTGAAATTTACGCTTTAATCAAAATGAGCCTTACCTGGAATTTTCCAAGGACCTCGGTAAGGAGTTTGTGTTGGTTGCGCTCGGGCTAGCCGGCAGCGTACTAATAGTCACGCTCGAGTTTGAAATTGTGGGATGCGAAGCCCGCTTCGCGTCCTTAGGGACTGCGCTCGGAGTAGTCGGCAATGATAAAGTTGACTTTGACAGCGCCTTGGCAACATCGCCACCGCCGACAGCTTCGCTGGTGTATTTTATATTAGTGTATTCTCTGCCCAACTGCTTGCTTTTCTGCAGAAAGACACCAGGGTAAATGATTAGGTTAGTCATGAGCGAATCCCTGATACCTGGGCACGAGCAAACGTATCTGGCCCAACCGTACCTGCTCTTCCTTCATTCTTTGCGACAGCGTGTCGATGAAATGCTGCACCGCCATGTATACGAATTTGTACTGTGCTTCGGTTTGCACCATGCCAGACCTCTGTGACCTGACCATTTGAATTGTCCTCTGAATATCTATCTCACAATTCAGGCCTGCAAGATCGCAATCCAATGTCAATGTTCCTGCATCTTTGTTTGATACGGATATCGTACAGGAATGACAAAATTAACAATTCGTAACTAACCGTATTTCTTCACTTGGTTGATGATGGTGTCAATGACGATGAACGTGCCTGTTCTTCCAATGCCGGCACTGGCAAGGCAGAACATAAAACATTCCAAAGTGAGCGCCTTGTCACACGCTGGTCACACGATTAGGATATACAAGTGTAAATAAAAGTGTGAACAAAAACCTCACCTGCAATGCACGACTACCGGCCCGGCATCCTCTATCCACTCTTGCCTCGAATTCACGTCGTGAAGGAAATTTAAGACGCACCCAGGATCGGAAGGTACCCCATGATCCGGCCACGCTTGAAAGTGGTAGTGGTAAACCTTCCTTTCATCCTCCTATATATCAGTTTTCTCATGAAACAGGACTGTGCTGCAATTTAGAAATGAGCGCAACCCTAGTCTTACCTCTCCCTCCTTCGTTACTTTGAACTCCCGCAACGTGTAGTCGTTATTCGTGGATTCGGCAGTCTTTTCCACCGAGATTTTGCCGCATTCTCGCACTTGGCCATTTTCGTCCGGCCAATACCTGGCACACTTGGCCTGAAACACATCACAATTTCAATTTAAACCCAACAGTGAACTTAATAATGTCAATTTGTCTGTTATTATAACTACGGAAACTGAGAAAAGCAAGCTCGACAGAACACTCTCTCTGGCAAAATTGTTACGAGCAACGAAATATTTTTAAAAAAAACGACGTCAAATTGTTTCTCAGCGCTATCAAACTACTTACTTTTCCACGCTCAACTTCTTTGGTGGTCATAACGATGACTCTGGAATTCTCCTGCCAGACCATCCACCAGAAATCATTGACGGTGCTCGGGAGGCAGCCTTGCGTCGCTATGTACTTGCAAACGCCCTCATTTTGGTCACCATCCGGCTAATGCAGCGAGAAACAGCGCAAGGTTAAAAAACGAGCTGTAATCCAGCAGATCGAGCTTGCCGATTGCTCACCCTGATGTAGTTGGCGTTAATATATTCGGAGCCCGGACAAGTCGTGTCCGTATTTTTCAAGAGCACCCTTGTGTGATCGACTGAAACGAGGAGGCTTTTGTCAATTTTTCACAATTTCCACACCTTCCGAAACGTCCATTTCGCCGAACTTACAAGGCAAGATATTCTTGTATCGGTTTTTGTTCCTATTTTCGACCTTGGCGCCTTCCTTGCGGCTCAACAGGTGCTTGCACTCTTGCTGCTGAAGGGACTGGAAAATGCACAAAAATCACAAAAATCGTGTGGTTAATTCAGCGAGTCTCATCTTACGGATCTCATGTTCATGACTCAAAATTGCGCGTACTTCAAATTCCTCCCAGAAGCCCGCTTTGCCACTGGTGAGCCCGTTTTCTTTGGACAGTTCTTGGACTCGGCACTGGATGGTGGATGCGTTAATTCTAGTGGCGTTGAAAGGCTGCTTCAGGTGCACGACCGTGCCAGTCGTTTCGACCATGGGGTTTTTCTTGTAGTGCTCCACTAACTCGCTCAGGCTGTCGAACTTGTCTCCACCTCCGACGTCAAATTTTCCATCCTGAAATAATGAGCAGCAAACCAATGAACTTATTTTATAATCTCTCTGCACATCCTCTAGAAACCCAAACTTTTGGTTTTGTTCAAATTACAGAATCTGCAAATAAAATCCATGATTTTGGACGAGGGCCTCCAGCAGCTGTGATAGGAATAACTTACCTGACGCCGTATCATAACGTGCGTGACTTTATCCTCTGTTCGCACGGACAGAACATAATCGCCGGGCTTGCTTTGGCTTTCTCGGACCAGAAAGCTGCCATTTTTGCCTTTGTCCTTAATTATTTTCTCTGCATCTTTCCCGGACAGAGATCCGTGAAACCATCTGTTGTGATTGCAAGACGAAAACAAATCAGTGACACAATGAAAAAAAAAATCAGTCACACTACCCGAATAATCTGCATTTATTTATGCTTAATGTTCAACGTAAACCGTGGGCAATTTCGATAAAAATTACCTCCCCAATTCTTTGGGGACAGCAGAAGACGGTAAAACCGACGTACCTTTCAGTGGTCGGATCAGCGCAATAGAGCGGATATTTCAGCTCGATGACTTCACCGCTCTTCTCCCGCAGTTGGCCCTGGTTTTCCGATAGGGTGTAGTACTGGATGAGTTCCGCTAGCGTGGCGAACTTCTCCCCGCCGTAGAGATCGTAGAAGTCTCCGGTATTCTGGATTTTTATGTGCGTGACTTCGGCATTTCTCCTTCACGGAAAAAAGGGGGAAACTGAATAAGCATTGATAGCGAAACGTATCCGATGCAAATCCACTGATATTTATGTCTAGTTTCCATGAATACATGAAAATAGTTCGTTTTCTCTTATGAACCACGCTCCTTTCAAATCAGGAGATGCGAAGCTTATCATAAAGTCATGATACAGAAGTGTCACATCCCATTGCAAAACCGATTTTCAACGCAACTTTTTCACAACTGATTTTTACAAATGTCAGCAAAACAAGCTTCGATAACCTACGTTCGTCGTTCGAAAGCTCACCTGACCGACAACGTGAAATCGCCGGGATTACTTTTGCTGGGCCTGGCCAAGAAACTGCCATCGAAGCCTCGCTCCTTCAGCAAATTTTCCGCTTCTATGCCAGTAATGTTTGGATGAAACCACCTGAAAAATACAAAATTGGTATGAACGAACCAGTCACAAAAACCCGGCAGCTGTGCAGATATCTTCAGCAACATCCTTAAATTACACAATAATTATAATTTGTTAATACAGATGATTCACATGTCTATCCTCTGCACATGTCATTGTCAATTCGAGAACAACCTTGACAACTTTAGTAGCACAATGCAAGTGTTATGAACAATTAGGTGACTCAAATAGCTGCAAAGATTATGTACAGAATTAAAGGGCTTTCAGGGAAATTGATGTACATGAATGCACGAGGAGTTTCGGGTTAAATTAACTACTTAATTTCAAAAAAATCTGGGATTAAATATTCAAAACAAAATTACAATTCAATTGAAATTTTGTATGTTAGATAACATCTGCCAGCTTTTGTTTGGCCGCCTGTTGAAGCATCGCGTCCCACAATCAGATTGCAAAAAACAATGGAGGTGAATTTATCTGATATAACTCGTTCTTCCCTCAATTCTGTTCGAGAGATCTTTGGTGCACGATACAAGTCGACCATTAAAAACTACCCTCATAAATTATTTATAAAAACGAGAATAGACGAGAGGTCACGAGGAACAGATCTATACTTAATCATGAACTCAAATTCGGATTATAAAAACGTTGATGGTAGAACACAGCTACGCTGTGCACAAATATGTGTATCCAGTACAGTGCCTATATGCACACACATTGTATGTCAATCTTTTAATGGTAATGCAACTGTATTCGAAGAAGAAAAACAATATGGCCAGCCTAGTGAAGGTCTAACTGTTGGAAGCAGGAATTTGAATATAATAATGTTGCATGTCCGCATGAATCTACACTAATTGTGAGTATTATTTGAAACAATAAAAGCGATCTAATAAAACTAGATATAATTATTATACATTATTTACACTCAACCGAGGCCACAAGAATAAGATAGCAATCATTGAACCAGTCAGGGTTTTACGTGCAGAACTTTAATAAGTTCTGAACAATTTGAAAAACTGGACATACAATTATATATAAAAAACAATGTGCCCTTGGAAATGAAATTAAAGTAATTAATAATGCGTTAGACACGGTGGGACTTTGGTCCCTTTTAAAAAAATTGTAACAGTCAATATTGGGAGAATCGTAGTGGACACATGTGGTCATAGGCCCTTTTCCTTCCAAGGTACAGGATTTTACCCATTCATATATCCTTTTCCTTACTCAAGATTGGTAGGCTGTTGTCACTAGATAGCTAATAACCAAATAACCGATAACCACCATCGTGCAAAACAGCCAGCAAAAAAAGAGAATATGCCGGTCATTTCTCTGTTCAGTTTTCGCATTGGTCAAAGAGTTAAAAACCTCCTTTTAATTTCCAGGAAGCTGCTCGGGGCCCAGGGGTTACTTCACCTTGCCGTTTCCAGTGCATGATTTCCTATTCAGTGAGTAATTTCATTCGGCACAATGAGCACATCATCTGCTGAATATTCTGTTACATCCTAATTATGCGAGAGCCTCAGTCATAACCACGAGCTCAGTTACCAGATCTGGCTGCATTTGCTAGGCCCGGAATAGTTTATTAGGCCTGGCGTAATTGTTGAAAAAGGATGCTGACCCCTGCACCATCAGGAGAGGCAGTGAAGTTGACCTTAAAGCAGGAAACGCCACGGAGCAGATGAACTCTACTAAAGGGGAAGTGAAGTTAGTTGAACTAAGGAGGTCCAAGAGCCAACATCGGGGATGATCACCCAGCAGAAAATATTCCGTGTAAAATTCAAATAAAGTGCCATTACTAAAGTGCCATCTTGGAATGCACTTTTATGGCAGAAAGTTCAATGTTATGAAACACTTTACGGCAGGAAATGGCACTTTCTGCTGTATAAAGTGCCATAAAAGCTCATTCCAGAAATGATACTTGTTAACCATCAATGGCAAAATAATGGTATTTGATTTGAATTTCAGACTTCCTAACTAATTCTTGGCTAGATTTTTGACCAACTTCATGCCGAGAGCTCCTCGATACTTGCCGTCCTGGCCCTACTTCAATAAAACGCCATCTTTTTGTTATGTTATCATGTGTGACAGCCTAATGCTAGGCGATGCTTGATAACATGCAGTAAAACGACGATTATGCCAAAGAGTACTCAACATAAGAGCATGTGAACATGAACACCTGCAATGGCAAAAATTATTAACAGATAGTGTAGGAAAAAATATAGCCACAGTGATAAAGTTGAAAAATGGTCAATTATGCTTAATCTGTCACCAGAGTTGCATGCAGATCAATTTCCAACATGACACGAGCTGTAATTACCATAATTTGCCATCGCTGATTAAAACAGGCGTATAAATTTAATTACAGTCACATGAGGAATTTGGTGTCAATCTTATTCTGTCCTTAATCTGCCCTAAATACTGGGTTCAGGATGGTTTCGAAATAAAACCGCAACCAAACTTAGCATTGTTTCCTATGGGAAATGAAATAAACTTTGAATTGCTGACACATACATGTATGTTTTTGTATTTCAACACAACAAGTAAGGTCCGAACAAATAAAATGCCCATACAGACTGTAGATATACGAAAAGATTAGTATGATGCATGTTCAATACCCAGTTGCCCAAACAAGGATATCGAGAGACTGGTTATTTGCAATGTCAAACAGAAACTGTCACAACTGATGTACTGATATCTATACCAGGAAATCAAACCCTGGTGATTAATCGAACTCCGAGTCAGCTTTAACACTCATATGTATAGCGCAACCAAATAAAAAACCTACATTCATTGCAGAAATCCGAAACATAACAAGAAATGAAAAGAAATCATATAAAAGTTGGTTTGGTGCTCCTGATGTATCGAAAATTCCCTCCAAGATCATCACTACACGCAAGTATCGGAATAATTAGTTTTCGTAAATTAGGTTCTACATGATATAACTCACAACTAATTTTTTTGGTAGAAATAAGACACCTGCAGAAGTAATCAGTAAAACTCGATGATAATTGCTGCTTCCTGATGATAGAGATGCAGATAGTTTTATCTGCTTGGACGACTCTTTAAATTAGGGTCTTCCAAGCAGCAACTGTAATTGTGATTAGCAATTCAAAATTATCTAGGTGCCAAATACATGTTCGTGAGCATGGAGAAAGCAACATTACTGAGGTGCACTTTTGAATGTTGCTTGGTTCATAGATCGTACTGCATGAATTGACTAACTGTTGAACCTTGTAGCACTTGACCCTTTTGAAATTAATGTCTTTAACCATAATTGAATTAAATTCACTTTGAATTGTACAGTAATCGATGCTTGACTTATACAACTTATACAACAGGCCGGGAATTACAGCTTGGGAATTTTTAACAATCCGATGCTTGACACCCCCAACTTATGCAACAGGCCGGGAATTACAGGCTTGAGAATTGAGTTGAATTACAACCTTGGCTTCCATAGATACAACAGGAAAATGATACATAATCTGACTTTTTTTAGAGTGGATTTTCCAGAAAGTGACAGGTCACAGGCGCCCTGTTCAAACCTGGCCCAATTTTGGCTCACGCTGCCAAAAACCTACTGATGCCGAAACGAAACCTGACCGATGTAAATTTATGTGTCAGAAGTACAAATGAGATGCCACCTCGTTACAGGCGCTAACGATTACATAATTTTTGTTATATATAACTGGGAAGGTCATACCTTCAACGTGCTGAATGCAATCATTTAGCTATTGCTATTTCGTTGAAAAATGCATCACAGTGGCAAGCAACTTTCGTGCAAAAGGTCTTGATTATGGCCTGAGAGTGGTTTTATCTTATAAAAAAAGGAGTTTTTCATTGCCTACTGTATATACTACACATGTAAATAGTCCATACCGAAAAGACTAGCATTTGGGCTAGGTGGCTTGTACAGCAATTACAGATTCAATTCAGCACACAAACTGGGTTCATCCTAAATGACAATTTTAACCAAATGCCCTGGCTAGGGGAGGTGAAACCAAGTTCGAAAGGGCAACTTTTGCTCCATGCAAAACCCATGTCGACGTTCGAATTCAAAATCGAACTAACTCAAAATTATGAAAAAACTAAGAAATTCTGCTTCAAGACTGACGTACCTGCGCGAGCCCATTCTCAGTGTCCTTCCGTAAACTCACATATGCGAAACGAGTAGTCACTACTTGGAAGATTGAAGTAAAAATGGAAAAGAAGCTCAAAATGGGGACAGACCAACACCCGACATTTATCGTAATGGCGCCGCCGGAAGTTGACTTTCGGTTCGATGGAACCCGTGACGTGTTTCCGGTGCACGATATGAAGCCGAGTTCGGAACGCGGTCGCCATATTACGACTCTTGACCTGTACAATTTTTACAGCTGTCAATTTCAGGAAAATCCCTTATTTGTGAAACTTCCCCATAACCCCTATGCAAATTTAATTTACATATTCGTATCAACAGCTTTTATCATAATAATTTATAATATTTCCTTAGTTTCATCGAAGTTAATGTGGGGTTTTTCATACTTTTGATATAAAATGATTCCCATAAATTCCTATGCAAATTTTAACAAAAAAAATCTATATTTTTATCAAAAGTTTAAAGAAGGTCCCAGCTTTTATCATAATAATTTATAATATTTAGTTAGTTTGATCAAGTTAATGTGGGATTTCTAATACCTTTATAAGTTTGATCCAATACAATCAGTGTAATTGAAAATGACACATCTGGGGTAACCCTGGAAAATTATTATTAATAAAATCATAACAAAGCAGAAGACACCCCCATTCACTTGACTGTGGAACTGAAATGTTTTTATTTAAACTCATTAAAACGGATTTCCAACACACTATTTTTCCATTGAAAAAACCTCTTTCTCCAGCAGATAACGTGCATTGTGCACTACGACTTAGCAATTCCTAATCTAGAAAGTAACAATTGGCAAAAATTGAAACTTTTAGAAAGGATCAACACTAATCGAGCCGGGCTCCCACTCGCCAGGAGTGATTTTACTATAAAATCAGTCGCGGCATGAGCAACAAACAGGCTGGCATTAATGGCAAAAAATTGCAATTAACTTTAAAAAGCGCAATTAATGGCTGAATTGATGTAAAATCATACATAAATGTGCAACTTTTGGCCATTAATGATAAAAAAGGTGTAATTTTCTGCAATGAAGCGTTTCATAAGATGGCAAATTTACAGCAGAATGTGCAATGACATAAAGTGCACTTTTTGATGCAAATTTTTGCTGGGTTTTTTGCCATTCTACCAAGAAGCAATCTGTTTACGGCAAAAGCCAATTCTTCCATAAAATCTTATTTCTACGGAAAATTGGCTAAATGAGGCAATATTGGATTTCAGATTTTCAGTGGGAACCCGCGCGGGAAGGAAAAACTATTACGGCTACCTCTGCGCTTGATATTAAAAGGACACTGGAAACTTTCTATTAGTTTCTACTGCTAGCTAACGACAAATCCGGCTTACAAACGCTATACACGTACTTGCCAATATAATATTTAAATATCTGCGTAAGCAAGTTTCAGCACTCATGCACTCTTGGCCTGATTTTCCCACCATGCCTATCTGCAGTAAGCGAGACTGGATTCACGAGTCGCCCGCAACCACAACCCCGATACACGCGCATTTCGATAAAAAAGTGTATATTGTCAAGTGTAGGGATGTTAGTCAAGGATTTGAACGAGTAAGATAATAAATTTAAAGCAAAACACAGCAACAGTCCAAACCCATTTTTACGAAAGATTTTCAGAGCTGCGATCGGCTCGCTTAACTACTTTGAGCATCATCGATGCCGCAGACTTCCCATAAATTAACGACAAATACACGTGTTAAGTCTTATAACGCTAGACACTGGAAAGCAGAAGGGCATGGGCACCGTACCCGTTTCTCTACTTGTAGAGAAATCTTCAAAGGGGAACCACAATCCAGCAATTACAGTCAAGTTTAAATTTATTCATTTGTCGGCTCGTTGACATTCCCAGGTTTTAAATCAAATTCATATTTTTTTACAAAACCAGTGGTACTCCCCTTTAGGCCTACTTTAAAGAGCCGTACGTTCCAAATAGTTCCACAAAATAATCTCTACACCACTCGGAAGAATCTAACATAGTACATAGAAGAGACTGTGCAACTATCATCGGCATTTCATGCGGAAATTTCACCTATTCATTTTCTTTCACGCAGTCAGAAAGATTCAAAAGCGAGGTTCCCGTTACACTCAAGACTCGCGCTACCGCCATGCCCGAGAAGCTTCAGAATATAAACCGCATGGCTCACCGAGAAATAATATTACACATATAAAAGGGTTAGAAAAGGGACCGGGCAGGCGCCTCGATGCACTTAGAAATCGAAAACGAAAGGGAAAAAAAGTAAACTGGATAAACGACTAAATATTGTCGCAACGAATGCTTAGTAAATCGTGTCCCCCACATCGGCTGAAAATTTAGCCGTCGCTGGAATGAATCGCTCCAAAAAAAAAAATCGAGTAAATTTTAACGAAGAATCAAAAAAGTAAATCGATGGGCGACTCGAATCGTGAAATTCACTCGCCCTTCCGAACACGATGAAACAGGGAGTCGAGACGGCGGCACGCGTTAAAAGCGACGCCTCCCGAGGTGCGCGCTTCCCTACAAACGTTGCGTGGAATCAAAAGTTTGTGTCAAGAAATTTCTCCACATCGCTGCGCCCGCGTCTCATTACAACAGGCAGCACCTCCTCTTCTTGGCTGGCTCAGGCGGCTCCAGAGCAGCCAAGATGGCCTCGTCGAACACGTTCTTCAACCCTTTCTGGAAAGAAAAAGTGTGCAAATGACGAAAGCATCTTCCGGAAAGTACTCCCCACAGCCTCGGTAAACTAAAATCCCCCGACTAAAAACGGTGTATTTTAATAATTTAGGAATGCTTGTCAATTTCTTTTCAAAACATTTTAAAACAATGAATATTAATTACATTTGCCTCAAAATGTTTTCTAGAAATAGCACTAATGAATGAAATTATTGATAATGACATACGGATTTTGGATGCATTTTCCTAAAAAGCTTTCAACTGATGGAAATTTATCTAAACTAAAATCACCAATGATGCATTTTGGTGGATTATTGAATCCTTCAAATATACTGACAAGATGCAAACGCCAATAACTGAACTTTGTTCAAAAACTAAACCTCAATAGATAGGTTGGGAAGACACATTTACACAAGCGGATTTGTAAAACCTAAAAGAAACATTTTATGCACTCTGAACACGACATTTTTTAGAAATATGTCGATCGCAAGTGATTAATTCGATTTTAAAGAAGCAAAAACTATGTATTAATTAGCTATACCAACCTGTGTCAAGGCCGAACATTCGACGTACTTCACAGCCCGCAGCTCCTTGGCCAGTTTCTCTCCTTGCTCGAACGAGATCGGCTTCTGCTTGTTTTTCGCAAGCTTATCTACGGTTCCGGCATCGTCCCGCAGATCTATCTGTGTGCCCACCAGTAGAAACGGCGTTTTCTGGCAGTGGTGCGTTATTTCAGGAACCCACTGGCAACAGAAATGCATAATTTATAGAATGTATAATTCCCTGCACCAGTTTTTGTAATGGAACGTGGTACAAGCAGGAAACACCGACCTTTTCTTTAACATTTTCAAACGACGAAGGCGATACCACGGAGAAGCAAACGAGAAAGACGTCCGTCTGGGGATAACTTAGAGGTCGTAACCTATCGTAGTCTTCTTGACCAGCAGTGTCAAAAAGACCCAAGGTATACGGCTCACCACCGATCATAACAGTTACGGCATAGTTGTCGAAAACCTAAAAATATGAGCATTAAAATAACGCAGTACGCAAGATTCGAAACAATTTCAAATCAGGCAGATTTTGGCTTACCGTGGGAACATATTCAGATGGGAACTTGTTAGTGGTGTATGAGATCAAAAGGCCTAACAGGAAACACAAAAACCAATCATTTAAATGACAACAAGCAAAGTTCATGTAAGGAAATTAAACATATGCAACCTGTCAGAGGATCCTAATTAAGTCTGGACATATTTCTAAAACATTACACAGCTGGGTCAAGTTGTATTATTTGAATAATTGAGTCATAATTTTATTAATAGTTTTATTCAAATAGCTTTAAGTTACCAGTCCCAAAGATGTCCAAGTTAAAGTTCCTAGGTCAAGTTGTCTATCCAGTAATTTGCAATACTATATCATTTACTAAGTGTACAGCATTTGAACTATTAAAACGCTGTAGGGCACTGCTCGTAACATTTGCATTTTAAGATCTGCCTCAAACAGCTGTTGAAAGAACGATTAGCACCTAAATAGAGCAGATCGTTCTGGCAACATATTGCTACATCCTGCTTTTCTAAACAGAGTTGGCTGCAAATTCGACGCTAGTTACATGCTCAATCAGCGATTCTCAACCTTTTTCAACTTGCGGCACACTAACAGGACACGGAACGAGGTGCTGAAATTGTCTTGGCAAACCACACAGATTCTTGGAATTGCAGTATAACTGTTTTGATTAAACTGGTTTTTCATGGCATGTGTTCTTTAGTTCTAAAATTCACCAAGATTTAAGTCGATAACTTCAGATCAATACGAGATCAATCGGGAATATTTTTCAGGTCAGTTTTCCCTCCAGAAATCCACAATGATTACATAACAAGTAATTAAAAGTTTAACAAGATTTCTCAATAGAACTAGCTTAAGTGGGACTGGAATGAGCATGCTGTGCAATCAGAAACGTCCAAAAAGAACAGAAATCATTCACTAACAAGTCTTGCCGACTGCCCCGTCTCCGACGACAACACATTTGATGGTCTGCATTTTAGGGGATATCTGCAAAAATAAAAGTAAATCACGCTTTACAAGAATTGCCTTTGCCCAAAAGTGCATGTCACAAATAATCTTTTTAAATCACTACTCCAACCTACAGTTCATGTAATCAAGATTTAGTTTAAAATGGGGACTTTATAATACTTTACAATACTTTTATATGCAGACATTGACAATTTGACATTAAGTTTAATTTGTCCTGTTGCATGCTGGGATGTGACAGCCTCCAGGGCGGGCTTCACAATATGACGGAGAATTTTGGCCTTATAGAATCCGTCCATGAGGTTCTCTCATCCCAGTAAGCACAGGACTGATTACACATGATATTTACATGTAAACGCAGCGTATGTGGCATTTATCAAAATAAGTCATGCACGTAAACCTGCTTTATCAACTTTGAATTGATTTCAGGTTTACTCAAGTCAAGTAAAACATGTTTACATGCATGATTTGCTCAGATAAACACCACTAAACGTCACCATTAAAAACAGTCCATTTTCAATGTAGGGATTGTATCGAGTCATTGCCATACACCGTATAATAATTTGAGCTTAGCAATTTCAAAATGTGTGACGTGCAATTGATTAGGACAAGCTCTTCAATGAAGGTTCACACGATGAATTTAGGGTGCAGTGATCATCAGCGATGACCTTACAGCCATGCCTGTAAAAATCAGGTTTGCTCATAACATTTGATGTCTGTCAATAATAAAGTTCACTAATCATAAACATTTCCAACATCGTAGGCCTACTATTACACAAAGTATAATTCAGTTTCCATATGTTAAACAATTAATGTCGCTGCTGTTACATACAAAGGTCATAAGGCGCAAATCCAGACAGGCAGGGTCAGCCAAAATCGCTATCATAAAATCTCCAAACTTGAAAAATGTCACCTATCTTCGCTTAGTTTTCACTTTCCGATTACAGCGAAAAACAAGGTGCGCTCAGCCAGCGAAAGGGGGGCAATTTCGGAGAAACTCGACCCAAAGCGCGATTAACCGAGGTTCGGCCGAGAGCGTTTCTAGGAAATTACGCCGCGAAATCGAGCAGATGTGGCCGGCGAAAAAGGAAATGATTTTAGGCCTAAATAGGATTTTGTTGAATGAGGCCCGCCATCTTGGATTCGGCCCCTTCCAAGTTTGCCAGGCAACGGCTTCGACAAAGCGCACGAACACCAGCAAACCGCTCGGATAACTGCTTTTTAGGGACGGGGAAGTGTCAGCGGGCCAAAAACCGTCAAAAATCGGAAAGAACTTACGAAATTCCGGGTGAAAATCACTCGCGGGTAGCCTTCGATGGACGCGAGGGCGTTGACAGAACGCGACGGAAACAACGGTACATTCGGGAAGTGCTCGCGCATGCGCGTGCAGGATGGCCGGCGGTTAACCGGTTAGGGGTCGCGCATAAACGCCGTCCGCGTTGACATGCCTGGACATGTTCAATGAAGGAAAACTGGGCAAAAAAAAATATTAATAAAGGTTACAATACGATTTACAGCGCGCAAAAGGTAAATATCGAGCGGCCACTAATCTAAAGTATAGCCGTAATAAATCGCCTGGTAATAAATTGTAGTTACTTACCAAGTTGTAATTGGTGTCCGGATCCATATTTGTGCAGTGCATTGTGTGGGCATTCCAAATTATACAGGGCGTTTCCAGGTGCAACGGAATTCAAAGCTACTGCAGATCAATTTGAAGCAATTTGAAAAGCAACTCTTGCATTTTGTCTCGCGAGATCGTTTGCTCGCTAATCCCACCACACATCTCGCGAAATGAGTCATTCGCCAGGGGCTGCCCGGTCGTTAATTATGCTGTTTGTTAATGAAAATGGCAAAAATCCAAAATCGAACGGGAATTCGAACGTTGCACACGCATGCATAGGCATATATTCACGAGAAAAAAATTCCGAGATTTTATTGGACAGGTATGCAAATGTACAGACTCGACAGTCAGTAACTGACTGCCTAGTCATCCTCGTCCTCTCCTTCCTCTTCATCGTCCTCTTCGTCATCTTCCTCCTCGTCCGACGTGCTGGTTACATCGGTCAGATCTGTGCATTCGTTGTTTTCGTCTTCTTCCACGTCTTTCTTTGCTACTTTGGTGAACAGATCCGCGTCAGAATCGCTGTCTGCATTGTCCGCAAACAGATCCGCGAGGTCCTCCTTGTCCTTATCTTTGTGCTTTTCCATGAGTTCCCTTCGCTTGACTGGGGGCAGGTTTTCGATGCTCGACAACTGAAAGTCACAGTTTCAAATGTTCAATATGGCTAAATTCGCTCTCCATAATATCGTAATTATTTTTATAAAAACTCGTCCTACCTGTCCCTTCTTCGTAATGCCGTGCAACAGTTCTCTGTCTCGCAGTTTTCTGTATGAACTGTAGTATTTCCCGATGGGCGTCCCTTGCAATTTCTGTTGTGTCTCGAAAGCAGTCTTCAAAGGTAAGCGTAAAAAAATCAAATGTTAAAAACCAGCTCAACAGAAGTAGATAACTGAAATCGTCGAATTCTGCTTGTTTTTGTTTTCGATCACGAATATCCTCAAGTCCAACCCACATTAAATGTTTCGGATATATATTAAATCAATGTATTACGGGAAAAATTTTACGATTTCAGTCGTTTAGTGATAAGACCATGTTTAGTAAGATATAAAACTTTGCACCCAAAATTTTTTAAGCCCTAACGCTTATAGTTTGATAAACTTACGATCGCGTTGGCATCCTTCAGATTCACTGTAATCCCTTTTCTTTTATTGTTAATAAATTTGGTGTTTTCTTCGACCTTCTCCAAAATCTGTCGGATCTGCTTGCAGTAGTTGGCCACTTTGCACTTTTTCAGGAACGATTTTAGCTGAAACGGATGAGCAATGTTGGTAAATAGGGAACAGAATTTTTTCCACAAAAAAATATACGACTGTTGATCTATGAGGTTAAAAGCTAGCAAACCTTTAGAGTGGCTGGCAAAGCGAGCTCAGGGAATCCGATTTTATGGGATTCGGTGTTTAGGTAATCGAGCAGCAGTTCGTACAGGTTATCGAGCAGTCCGTCCTAAAATGCGTAACAATATTTATCATAAAATTATAACCGTTGCATGCCTTGGCTTTGTAGCTGTACCCGCTTGATGACTTACCTTGAAACCCTGCTCGGTGAGCTGCGCTTTGGACAGCTTGAGCATGCACAAGAAATCCAGCGGCTTCCAGCTTTGCCGACTGTGTTTTTTGTTGAAATCGAGATTCTCTAAAATCTGCGTAAAAAATAAAGCAATTAGTATTGTGCCTACATCGACAATGTTTTTTTAAAAAACAACAAAAGGCAGTACCTCTGTAAGGAGTGGCAATATCGGAATGAATGTCCCAGTTTCTTTGGATAGTAGGGTCAAAGCACGGACGCAGTGAAACCTTAGGGGGTAATACTTGGCAGTTGGCACCAAACTAGAGCGTGAAGAAATAAAGATATTAACGTAACCGTGTACTACATAATATGATCTGAAAAAATCTAAACTTAAAAATACATAAATGAAAGTTGTGATCATGGAAAATCCTGTTGCATTCAATTACACCGATCAAGAAGAAAAATGTCGATAATGTTAAAAATACCTTATGGTGCCGATTATCGTCTGGACGAGCGGATAGATCAGCGGCCGCAGTACCTCACTGTGGTGCATGGAGGACAAGAGCTGGGCGAAGAAGTTTATGCAGTGAATGTACTGCCAATTATAAACAGCTTTGATGGAATCCTGCAATATCAAGTGGATAGTGATCAATAACGTACAACATTTTGATGATAATTGAAATCTCAGAAGAAAGATTAAATAAAAGCATCGTCGAGCTAGTTCGGACCACTCGTTAGCACCCACCTTCTTCTTCACGGTAATGGCGTTTCTGAGATGGATTGCCAGTTGCCTGATGTACACGAACGAGTACTGATACGCCTGGTTCTCGTCCAAGGCGAAGATTTCCACAAGGCAGCGCTTCATGAAATTGATCATGGGCCAAGTCGAGGGCGAGGTGAACTTGGAATGTTTGACGAATGACATGTACATGGCCTGAAATCAAGACAAACGTAGTTGAGCACATTTCTGTATAACTTTCTCACCCAACTGATGAAAGCATGTCTTCTCATACACTATTTTGATCTGATGCACATACATGTTAAATTTTGAGCAAAATTGCATTCTTGGCTGCATGTCAGTATTGTGTTTAGTTTAAAATTATGAAAACAATTGAAGCTACAGGAACTGTTTTTTTAAAACAGTAAGACGTCTTACCTTCAACACAAACTCGTGGTACTGGTCGGCCATCGTTCTCGTTATTTTCACAATGGTCATGAATGACAAGACCCTCACTGTTTCTTCACCAGTGGACCAAAAACTTATCAGTTTCTACAGAAAGCGTGGAAAAAATAAGTAAAAATTACATATCAAGCATTGAACTGGACTTTTAGGCTATAAAATCACTCATTACCAAACTCAACATTTCAGTTGAGAAAAAATATATACCTTCAGAAAGCCCTTTGCAAATTTATTCGTGGCCGAAATGTACGGCACCATTTGATATGCGTGCTTCAAAAGAACGGTCACGATGGAAGGCTCAGCAACAACGAGCAAGATCTGCAAATACACAAGGAAAAAAACATTCTTAAATTTAAAATGCTCGCAGCGTTAGTGCGCTATAAAGCTATGACTCCGAACCGACCTTCAGCAAGTCGACTAAGTAGTTCTTGACCAGGACTTGGATTTTGGGCCAACGTTTGCACGAAGCAACCGTCATTATCTGGTCGTCCTTCCTGGCGGGCAGCTTCACGAGGCAGTTCAGGGCGGGGGGCAGGTTGACGATACACATGCGCATAACTGCATTGAAAACTGGAAAAATAATAACAAGCATGCACTCTGACTGTCAGTGGATTATTTTCTGGATAATAACATTTTTGTTGTTGCTTTACTGGCAATATATGGGAGATGACAGTGCAACACGTCACATTTTCATAAGCTGGACGTTAGGGCCTTAATACTCACTGGTGCCACTCCCAACTTTATAAATGCTCGACGACGCTTCTTGATCTGTGCCTTGCGCCTGTTCTACGGCAGCTCGAAAAGCCTGTATGACATCCTGTATTGTCTCGTGCGTTGGTTCGTCGACCTAAATCAGATGCATGGTTTTAACATTAGCTACTGAATTACAGTTACTGCCTGACTCTTAAGCATAAAGAAACAAAATCTAAACCTTTAATAAATTGGTCCATCTGTTGATCATTCTCATGGTGACAATCACTCTCGCATCCTCTTTCGGAGCTGCTTCTTCGTCGGTCTCAACAGCACCTTCTTCTTCCTCGGCTTCGCTGTCATCACTGGCAACCTGTTTAGCAAAGTTTTGTTTGTAGTTTAGTGCGCTAATATTCAAATTAATTTTAATTTAATTCACCCATAGTCAGCACCTGAGGTGACATGTGGTTGGGATAGATTTACCCCAATGCAAGAATGTTACAACAAAAAGGAAGGAAACATAATCGGAAAATGAATTACACAGAACAGGCAGGAAAATTCCATAAAAAAATAGACAGATAAAATACACCGGAATGACATGCCACACAAGCACAAAAATCCTACAGCAAAAATTACATCAAAAGGAGGGGTATTCACAAGACGCTTTATGCTTTCAGTAAACTTACTTCTAATTTGTCCGGGAGCTTGTGTAGCTTCTCACTCTCGTCTGCTTCATCATCAGTATCGGAAGCATCGAAATCGAGCAAATCGGGAGCGTTTTCCTTCATGTGCTTGTAAAATTCGGGGTCTGTGTCTTTCAATTTATCTAGAGCTCTTTTGTGCTTTAAACCTGCCCCGGCACCCAAATCATCCCTAGGTGAAGAAAAAAATTGAAACTATCAACTTTGCTTGCTCAGCGAATTCATCGAAACAAAACCTGTCTGTGAAATCTTACTCGTCGTCTGGATTGTCCGAATTAGTTTTCCGGTGTTTCATTTTCTTACGAACAGCCAGTGAATCATGCTCCGATGTATCCATCTCCGATTCATCATCAGATTCATCCCCACTGGAGCCTTGACTGGATTCTTCTTCGCTCTCATCTCGGTCGCTGGCCTCGTCCTCCGAAGATGCAAAGTTGCCGCTCATGAAGTCGTCGAGGGACACCTTTTCCAATTTTTGCAGTTTTCTGCAGAAGAAATACACAATTGTTAAACTTTATAAAGTTGAGAATATTATCAGAAAAAACGTTTGTAAACATCCACGCATGGCAGTAATGTAATTCAAAAACTACCCTTCATTCTTAGTTGCCTTTTTTGAATAAATTAAAAAAATAATTCCAACTGTATTTCCAACTGATACTTCGCCGCAGCACGTTCTGTACTTCATTTATCTTTAATTTCTCCTTCATCTTTATAATCATTTTTGTACTTGAGTGACATGTCATTCTGTTGTAATTTTTATCCATTATTCTTAATTTCTAATGTACCATTTTTGTACCTGGGTAAATCTACCCCAAACACCACCACATGGCATGTCAGGAGCTGACTGTGAGAAGGATCATGCTGTCGGTATACTGAATTTAATTAAAAAACAACGAATGATCTGAGACTTTATGGACATCCTGTAATCCGTAGGCCTACAGTGCTGTTCCTCAAAACAAGTCGTCACAATCCTCATTCCGGCCCACGTTTCAAACTAGGCATATTGTAAATCTCTAGGTAGTCATTTAACGATCAGCTGTACACAACAGCTTATATCAAAATCCAAAAGGTACGGATTTCGTAGCGAAATAAAGTTGAGAAGAATGCATTAGAAACCCTGCCTTGATGGAACGCATTTCGAAAGCGCGTAGCTGGTCAGTGGTAACGAATAACGACTATTTACCGGGAAAATATTCAATGAAATGTACAGTAAAATCATTTCGGGATACTTACGGTTTGCTTGCCATGATTGAAAGCGTTTAATTTCAAGAAAATTGAGTCGAAATGAGAAAACGTGTTTCAAGCAGTGCTTTTCAGAATCCCACGAGGACAAACCCCGCCCACAAAGAGAACAACGCTATGCAAACGCCTTTCTACCTGAAGCCTCCAAAGTCAGCAAATCAACGGGCATGTGATCCACTGGGTGAGAAACGCACGTGATCCCACCCACGTGCCCGAGCACGTGCCACTGATACCTGTGGCGCCACACATACGCGCGAAATGCAAACAGCTTTCCGGATTAGAAAAAAAAGTTAGTTGTCTGGTAACTCAAACAAAATAAAATCTTAAAATTTATCTCAAAAACAGTTCATCAGTGTCACTATGAGATATAAAAACAACGCATAGACACGAAAATTAATCACAGCCTCAAATAACAACATCATTAGAAAAATGGTCATACATGTAAAAATCACAGATTGCAATGACGAAAGTTTTTCTTTCGCTATATAAGTTAACATTAAAGCTGCACGATCAACTTATGGAACGATAAGATATTATGGCATCACACAAATGTAGCATATCAATCATCATCATTTTAAACACATACATCCCCCATCAATTAATGACATTTTACGTGAACGTTCGTTTATATGTTCCAGCAGACAGCAGCCTTCAATTTTAAAACAAAACCTGCTAACAGCTTTTGAGGCCTAGTTACCAAAACACACATTTCGAAGCAGGATTCATCTTGTCACCTTCTTTACAGTTGAATGCGTCCGCGAATTCTTTGGAGTTTGATACGGTGCCCAATATCCTGTTGGAATTTAACGAAACTGATTAACCATTGATCATCACCACGTGCCTTCATTAATTGTTATAATTTTTGAAAATATTGACACGGCGAATGCGCTCAAATGTATTTTGATAACGTAGGTTTTCAACAAAAATAGTCGCTTTCATATGCATGTATCTGAGTAGAATTTAATGTAATAAGCGTGACCAAAAGCAATTTTATATGTAATTTAGATCACCGATAATCCACTTTTGAATTTTTTTATACATTACTTAAGAATTATTTTTTAACTACAGTACATGTCTATCAAAAACTATGACAATTTTCAAAGTTGTCATTCGAAACAAATGGACTAACGGACAGTCTAATGGACTAACGAATATTTCTCACCTTAACGGTACAGGGCTGTGCACGTCTAACCATATCCCCTGCGATGTGTAATCCGTATACGATTGACAATAGCTCTGCGTTTAAATTAAATAAAAATATATATACCACGAAAAAACTGCGCAAATGTAATATATACAATATATATCTTCTCTAGGCGCCAGACACAACTTCGGTTTTTACCTGCGCGAAGCTTATGAAAAACAACTGCCCAGGGGTTAACTGGGGTAAACCGGGCAATCTAGCATCTGTTCCGTTTCTTGTTCGCCATTCCTTATACGCCTATAAAAAAAAACACGAAATCACATTTTTGATTAGACCACCATATTGGGACTCGTACAGTGGCACCAAGAAGTGTTGGCAATGGGTGTTTTTTTCTGGATAACAGCGTTTGTCTTGAGTTTATAGGACGCAGGATGGTTTTTGGATATATTTTATAAACAGAAAAGTGTAATAAGCCGAGAAATACGGTATACTCACTTCCAGCGCTAACTGAATTCCTCCATTATCGGCGATATTTTCGTTCAAGGTTTCTCGTCCATTTAGCTGCACGAGAAAACGAAAATAAACAGCTCGAAATGAACGTCTTTCCAGCAAAAAATATTTCGAATATATTCAAATAAATTGAAATTATTTTGCCATTAATGGCACTTTTGTTTACATTTGTGGCGAAATAATTGCAATATATTTGAATATTTTCGGAATATTTTTTGCTGGGTTTGAAGTCGAACTTACACCTAAAACGCAAAACTAAAGAGAAGTTCACTCACGCAAATGGAAGAATCGCCCAAGTAAGTTTCTCCGGGCCAGCAGTATCCGGAGTATTGGCGATCGAAGCAATCGACCCGTTTCTGATAAATATCCCGAAAATCATAAGACCAGCTGTTATAATCGCCATTCTCATCGAGTTCCATCCCTGTGTGTCGAACACGTGCAAATGAGATCGACGAACACAACAATATCAGGCTGTTTCAAAGAGTTTGAACGAGTGAGCCCACCATGCAAAAAATGCTTTTCACAGCCAGCACTGAATAAATTAATACAAACGCTAAATTTAATTCTAACCATGATTTGCAAAGTCGTGAATTACGCCGTGTATTAATATAAAATGGGCTTTAAATTTGAATTTTTATATTTTTTGAATTTAAATTTGAATTTTTATATTTTTTGAATTTAAATTTGAATTTTATATTTTATATATTTGTTATTGAATTTTGTCCAGCGAAAAAATGTCGCCGTTCATTTGCCCGGAACCCATTCCTCTCCCCCTGAAACCGTTATGATCTGGTCATCACGTTCAAACTCTTCCCTCACCACAAGATGACCTGTGGTGAGGTATTCACTGGTGTCACTGGTATTTTCCGTACCCATCCAGTCGAATGCATGAGTGACTTCGTGTCCGACGATATGTCCAAACGCTCCGTAATTCATAGCTCTAAATAGTAAATTGTTTATTATTATTATTATTGGAATATAACAATACTTTCCATCATGTAGACACATGCATACGGATTATCCTTATTGCAATTGGTATTCAAACACTGCACCTTACATTGTCCGCTGAGAAATTCGGAGGTTGCAAATTTCCATCTTGAATTTCTTGACGATACAAGCATAGACACGTACATGTAGTTGTCAGTTGTTATTACAGTTTGGAAATGAAATTAACAAAAAAAAAAAGTTACCAATTCTATTTTCCGTGGATCTATACCAAGCGTTGATGAAGTCACCAATTCCAAATGAATTTCTACAAAGCCAGAAATGCAATAAAACATTAGTTATCGGGTTTCGTAATGTATTGGGCGAATGCTAAAAAAAGATATGCAGCGGTTTCAATAAATCGCTGTATGTTTTGCATTCCAAACGAAACTCATATACCCGTGTACTATCTCGAACTCATTTCCTTCAAAAACATGCTTTAAATTTGTCAAACAAATAGAAATAGTGCGAATGTTCTCCATGTGGACTGCAGAGGGCTCGAACTGGAAATCATCGAAATAATGTACATGTAAATAATTAATGGATTTGGCAGTTTGTAAGTGAATGGTAAGCCAGAAATTAATCGGCTCACATTTTCATAAAACGTATTCCAAACAGCGTTGTTGGATTCGTCTGCTGGATACCCCCGGTGAATTGCAGCTGCCTATACGTGGTTAGAGAAAAGAAACAAAAATAACAAAAATGTTAAATCATTACACGAACAGGAATGCCAACAGAGATGCAAAGACGACATTGACTATATACGAGAAGTTTAATAAGCCTGATTAATAAATTTGGAGCAGCGAAAACTTGACCTTGTCTTGCCAACGCTGCGAAGTCTCAGCGTCCATCCAGGTGTTTGCTTTTAACGTATTTTGCAGAGAAACCATCAAATCTCGCAGAATTTCGTCGGCCTTGAAATATTTTCATTAGCCGCATACGTCGTACACCAAATAACTACACGATTGCTGTTGGTATTACTTACAATCGATTGTTTCTCGATGGCTTCGTAATATTTGGCGTAAACGTTTCCATTTGCAAAGAGGGAAACGCCGTCGAACACCTTTAAACAATACTTCCATCTATTGAATGATACATGTACATGTAGTTAATTTCGAATAAATCCATGCGGTCATTTTTGAGTGATAGTAATCGTCGAGCTTTGCAAAAGGCCACCTTCAAAAACCTAAAGTTTGCGAATCGTTTTGCCATATTAAGCCCCATTGTTTGCCTCATGTAATCCGGACATTGACAATTATTTATACCGCGGATTCAGCAGTGACAACTCAAATTTGTCAATTACTTTTTACGTGAAGCGAAATTACATCTACCAACTTTTCTCAGAAGGCCCTTTGCCTTAGGCATTTAGCTGGTGAGTTGAGATGTCGGAAAAAGTGCCAAAACTGCGAAAGTTACATATACATGTAGCGTACCTGGGTTCCTCTGTGGTCTGTTCGTTCTTGGAACTCCTGAAATGGGCCGAATAGTCGTCGACGTATTTCCACATTAAATAATTCATCACGGTTCTGTAACATAAATCAATTAATGTACACTGTATCTGCAGCCATCGTTATGAAGTTCATATTCAGGAGATTCGTATCTGTTGATGATATAAATTAAAGGTTAATTTATTTTTATCGAAAGATACGAAAAGTTTTATGCATTGGCAAGTAAATGATCGAGCCTGACAATTGCAAGATACATATAGGTTGCCATGACCGACACTTTTTATGCTCCACTGGCAACTAACACGTCAGCATGGTGTATACGGCCTGCCTTAGTTTTGTTTTTTGGGCTTTTTCGATGTTATATTTTTTTACTTGTGCCTGATCTAACCTAGCCTAACGTAATTTAACTTAACCCAAAAAAGTTTTACCTGAGGCCTGTTAGATTCGCCAAGGTAATTATCTTGTTTATCGTGTCTATACCGTCGACACGAATCGTGTCGCCTTCGGTGAAATTTCTGACATCTTTAAATGCTTCGTCGAGGAACGTCCGCCAGTCGAATTTCTGAAGACAGCGACCATAAATTCAATAACGTAAACATCAATTGTATTCAAAATAAATTCAACGAAGAAAAGGATAAGCCTACTGACGTTATCGGTCATTTTTCTAAATTCCGAGATGGTTACTTCGTCGCAGTAATACCAGGAGCAGTGGTCGTCATCGTCATGTGAAAAAAAGTCGTCGTCATCGTCATGCGAGAAAAACTAAGCAGTAGGTAAAAAAGATAACGTTCACATTTTATCAAGATTACAATAATTTTAATAAACTTCATATAGTGTGTCTTATATACCTGTCTTAAACCAACTTCAAACTGAACCAGCTCGGACAGCTCATTGTCGTCAATGTCAACGTCCTTATCGATAATCTTGACCGAATTTCTTATCGCTGATTCTGTTGAATATTCCGCAGGAAATATCTTTGAACAAAATAAGAAAAATGATTTGAAAGAAAATTACCGTGGAAAAATATGCGAAATTGAAGAGTTGCAACTGGTTGAAATACAATGATGTTATACTACGGCATATATGCCCCGTTGAAAACTGTGATATTTTACAAGTCCATTCTCCATAGAAATAGTTGAACTACTCTGCCAAGTATCATAAAATTTTAAACACAGAATTTCACTTTACCTACATGTAGCTTTACACTATTCCGACTTTGGCATCAGGGACAGTAATTGCTCCAGCAATCCTAATTTCCCTCAGACTAACCCTTGTATTTTCTGTATATGTTGTCCTTGAGATTGGCACTTTTGAACCCGAAACTAACTGTTTATTTCGTTTCTTACAGCAGCGAACAGCAGCAAAAACCAAACTGGCAAATTCGATATTGAAGCTGAGCAGAACAAAATTCTCTAATTCTTTTTTTCAAACTTTTTCTTTCCAGAACTTTTGCATGCCTGGGCTGGCACGTGCCATTTAGCTCGTGCCCGACATGTGGTTATCACGTGTAACAAATTAACCGAATTTCAACAGTAACACTACCTTACCCAAGATAATTAACATTGCAGGGTTAACTTTAGCTGCCCCTTACCACCAGGCAAACACTGCCAGCCCATGTATATTCCGATACTCTCAAAGATGTGTAAAAAACAAAAAAAAATGAAATAGTTTTACTAAAGTTTGAAAACCTTACTTGACAAAGCAAGTGAAAGCTTCACAGTTGGTGCAGAATACTGTGTATAACCGCAGTAAATCCGAACGCTACTTACTGTATACGAGGGCACGGAGATATCGTATTTTCTCAGACGAAATAAGTAGAAACGGGATTCTCTGGCTAATTTTCCTAAAACGAGTTCCAAGCTAAAGTTCTGCTCTGTCCAGCCAGCCGTGACCAGTGGCCATCCTCCGAAGTCTTTCAGCCATTCTCCGAGTTGCTCTTTATCGTCGTCTTCACCTGATAACAAAGGATCAATTTGTCGCCATTCAACTTGGACTTTATGAAAAAAAATCTGTACTTATCTGTTATCCGAAAAACAGGACTGCATTTGGATAGATAGGATAGGAGGATAGGTTACTCAGGTTAGTTAAAGGGGGTTAATGGGGAACATCTTCCAAGCGAAGTACCAAATTACACATGGACATAAGTCATTAACCACGCATAGTATGTGACTTTCGCATGTCACACTTTCAATCTGGACCAAAATGACCATTTCAATTGGGACCAAAATGGCTCTTTCGATTTTGGGACCTAATGGCCTTTGTTTCGGTCTCTAGTTGATAACATGTGTTCGCCCACACATTCGTAATCATTTTTAGTCCATCTGCTGCAATGTATTTTACGACCTCTGTATACCGATGTTTTATACATCCGGTATATTAAATGGTTCTTACCGGTGTTCATGCACACGTTATAAACAGCCTTCAAATCGCTAATTGCCTCTGTATCTTCTGGAGTTGTCGGACCTTCAATTCTTCCTGAGTAAGAGTACATAAAATTAATTATTGTTCCATCTGCAATGCTGCTCAAAGAGTGGATCTGATGCATTGAGATTATAAAGTCCAAATTTCGTTATAAGAAATGGCCCTCTTCTAGGATCAAAAACATTAAATAAAAAACTGTTTATAGGAGCGATTTGTTCCTTGTAACTCTCATCGTTTAACTTTTAATTAATTTTGGTAACGAGTCCCGAGGGTAGAAATTTATGATCAGTTGCCTCAGTCACATTATTTTTTTACTAGAGTTATTTGTTGGAAATCGAAGTTGTATATTATTAGCCATTTCACATACGTTTCAGGTTGATTAACAGCTGATCCTCTACACCTTGGAAAATGTCCTCGAAAACCATCGCCGGGTGACCACTGACCCATTTTCCACAGGCATATTTGAAAAAGTCATCGCACGGATCAATGTCACTGTCCATAACCTGCTGGATGAATTTTGCTAAAAACATGAACAAAAAACTAACTTTTTACAAATAATTAAAAATAAAAAGCTAAAGCGAATGTGAATACAGAATTTTAAGATAAAAGCTTGAATTTCGTAATAGTCGATTAGATTTAAACGCTCCCAGATTCTTCATTAATCAATTTATATCGATAAAAAATAACGATAGGCCCACACATACCAGAGTGATTACCTGCGTATTCGCAACCTCTAGTTTTGCACACTTTGACCTTTTCTGGGTTAGTAGTTCCTAAAGGCTTTGAAGTTGCTAAAGGTGTTGTAGTTGTAGTTTCATAAGGTAGTGATATTGCTAAAGGTGTTGTAGTTGTAGTTTCATAAGGTAGTGAAATTTCTAAAGGTGTTGTAGTTGTAGTTTCAAGAGGTGGTGATGTTGCTAAAGGCTTTGTGGTTTCAAAAGATCCTGTAATTTCTGATGGACTCGCATTTGCCACAAGAGTGGTTTCCGCATTGGTTGTAACAACATCACCAGACTTAGCTAAAACGATTATAAAATCAACATAATTTCTAATGAAAACCATTTCATGTCACTTTATATCACGTAATTAACATCTTACCTTTTAAAACGACGAGGAAAATTACGAGTATCACAAATACGGCAAAGCCACCAAGTATTAAATATTTCCAATTTTTGAAAAACTGAAGTAGACGTTGACCTAAAATGGAACTAATTGAGGATATTAAATGCACAAATTAATATTCACCACATGTATAATAAAAATGTTCGAAAATTCAATTTGTAAGTAGCTAAACTATCAAGAACGACGTCATCACGATATTGAGATTCTCAGACCGTCCCACTCCCAATCATGATTCACTGAATCACATGTATTGAATCAATTATTGAGCAATACTTCGAGCAAAATTAGATCAAACGTGACTTTTTGGACACAAAACTTTGATATTTGAAACAGGCAATTTTGCAAATCGGAACGACTAATGATGGAATTTAACCCACATTTTATTTAAAACATTATGACTTAACAATAACAAATTAATAAATATATATATTCATTTAAATTAAATACGCGATTAATTGCATAAGTTTACTTAGCCGAAAGTGTTGTTCATACTTACCGCCAGTTTTTAGTCTGAACTTCTTCATTGTCAAGCAAGTTAAATTTTTCCAGTTTCCGATATCCGGTCCCTTGGAAATCTTCGTCAGTTTGTATTTGGGGCATTTCGAAATACTGGCGTGTTCGCTACTCATTGAACAAAACAAAAAATGAAGTTTGACAGTAGAAATGTACATTATCTGCGAAATGGGAAGGTCCGCGATAAAGGGTAAATTCCGTAGAAAAATTTAAAAACCCGATAAAAAGATTTGCAAACAACATGGCAGCTGGAAGATTCACTTGATTTCATTTGGTTTTCAAGTCTGAATTTCTGAATGTCGTGACTAAAACTATGTTGTTAATTGTTAAAAGCTGTGCAAACACTGAAGTACGTGATAAAAATTCACGTGTAAAAATTTGAAGTTTCAAAATGGCGGCTGTTGATTTCAAACTGGCGGCTCGATTGGCGCCGCTTCTGACGTCACGATTTAATTGAGAAATTCAAAATAGATTAGCAATACCAATGAATGAGTGACACGTACATGTAGATCTACGAATGATAAAAATATCACCGACAATCAGATTTAACATTCTTTCGATTGCGAGTAATTCGTGGGAAAGAAATTATCCTTATCTTGTCAACTTGATTTTATTTCACCAAAACGAGCATTTCAATTTCGGGTTCATTGGCGAGTCTGTCCGGCACTGAAAAGCAGCTGCGAAGTTTTCTGAATTTGACAACGAGCCCAAAACTCTGTAAAATAAAAGTACAGGGTGTCGATAAAAGAACAGGGTGTTTATGAAAGCAGTGAACGTTTAACCCTGCTAGCTTCGTTTGCCTTTGAATAATTTAGTCTTCCAACCAATCTTCATCAATATGATTAATTTTAAATTTATGTAAATCGGGTAACCTGAGTAAGTCCCATAGAGGGACAGAACGTTGTTAAATAACAATGTGAATTAATCCAATTGTTAATTTTACACCAGTCAACAAAATGTCATAGCTTAAGTTCGTTTAAATTTATGTTGAATTCAATTCAATTCAAAATGTTTATCAAAAATATTTCACCTGTACTTGTTAGGACTGTGTTCATCGTAGGAAATATCGTTGAGCAGACCCCTAGACGACCTGCTTTCGCACCACATCTTATTGCATTAAAAAAGTTTTTAAAACATTTAGATAAAATTTCTTAAACTCGCCCTGCATGACTATATACCTGTGCAAAACCGATAAAAAATAACTGATGTGTGTTGAATTGGGTGAGTCCTGGCAAGCTCAGATCTTCTCCGTTTCTTGAGATCCAAGATTCGTATGCCTGCAAAAACCCACAAAAGAGAAAATTTTAGGTGGATTTGAGAATTTCGTGTCATGTTTTTGATAACTTACATTGAGGGCTATTTTCAGGCCTCCGTTATCCGCTATGTTTTCACCCAGGGTTTGACTTCCATTCACCTGAAAATGAAATATGCATACATTGCACATTAATATTTTTCAGTTTATTAATAACAAATATTTAACACGTATTTCATGAAGCAGAAAAAAAATCTAACGCAAGTCTGTTCTGTCAAATTTAATTCTGACTGAATTTCCTGCGATAGGCAATAACTTGAATACTGTTGGCGAAGACAATTGGATTTTAGTTGGTAAGCCTCCCTGGAGGTATTCGACCACCAGTTAACCAAATTTCCCAGTTCGTCATATTGACTTCCTAAATTAAAAGAAGTAATTAAATTTAAATTCAGTTTCGAATAAAAGTATCGCATTATATGGGGCTAAACGAAATATTGGCTCGTGTCATGCATCGTAATTTTTTGTATTATGTTTATTTTGATATTTCTATACTGCAACCATATGGTATAACTTTTCATATTTCACTAAATTTAGTTTGAAATTTTAGGATATTGGCTAAATGTATTTAACTTTTGGATTTTTCTGAAATAATTCTTAAATAGGTTAGATTTGTTTGCTAGATGTAGTGCTTATTTTTTCGTATTTTGGTAAAATTATTTTAAAATTTTTATTACCGCTTGCACAATTTAGCACCTAGGTTTCGCATTTAATTTTCAAATATTACCAACATTTTTGACAAATTCTTATTATTACTATTGCCAATTATTATTTCGATATTTTTATAACAGCTTGCTAAATCATCTAACTTTTTTGGTATCTTTCTGAAATTATTCTGAAATATTTTTTGTGTGCTAAATATAGAGTTTAGTTTTCGTATTTTGCTAAAAATTATATGAAGTTTTTTTAAGACAATTGGCATATTTTGCACCTAATTTTTGCATTTTAATAATTTTCCTAATTTAATAACCTAATTTTCGCATTGAGTCTGCTCACAGACCAATTAAAATTAGACTAATTAAGATTAATTACTTAGGTTATCAAATGCGTGGGTGAGTTCGTGTCCGATCACCGAGCCCAAGGCCCCATAATTCATCGCTCTAGAAAATAATTGTTTAATCTCACCGTCACTTATAATATTATCAAAATACCTAATTTATTTATTATTTTCTCTAAAAAAAAACTAGAAAATGTAGATATTATTTGATTGGCCGGAGATGACAAAAATATTTACATTTGCTGGAGAAATAAATTTTTCACAATCGTAAAAACATATCATGAAGATACGTTCTATTTTATAACCTATAACACACATTTTCGCATAATATGTATATAAATTAAATATAGGCACATATTTAAAAAACACGTACCTTACATTGTCAGCTGCAAAAAATGGAGGCAGCATCAATCCAGCAGGGATTTCTAAATAGCACAATATCGTTAAATATCAAATTACAGCACTTATTTGCATAAAAAAGATGTTTGACAGAAAAAGAAATCACATCGGTACATATTTACCAATTAAGTTTTGGGTCGGCTCATAAAATGCATCAGTGGAGCTTATAGCAAAATGCCATCTTGTAGGTACATATAAAAAAAAATCAGCAACAAAGATCGAGGTTTATTCTCACGTAATATTCTGATATTCCCAAACTCACCTCGTTCTATCAGCTGGTTCATCAATTGTAGTAATAATCGACTTGGATAATTGTATATACAAGGAGCGAATGTTTACCACGTGAACTGGTGAAGGTTCAAACTAAATTTATGATAAAAATGACGATTAGGTCGATGGTTAATTTCAATTCTCTAACTCAAAAATAAAATTTAAAAAGGGATTTTAGGCTTACATTTTCGTGAAATTCGCCAACGAATGATTCGTTAAATATTTCATCTGGATAGCCCACAAACGGGATGATCGCTTCAGCCTTTTTTGGTTTAAATGAAATACAAATTAAACGCAGTACATGTTAAAAACAGAAGCAGCCAAACAAATTCAAAAGCGCAACAAGCTTAGAATACTCAAAATTTGATATTCTTAGATATTTTTAAACTTTTATGGAAAAAATAGCTAATTTAGCTAAACGTCTGACAAAATTACATCAATAATGATGAATTTGAGTCACACACAAATGAGCATCTTCGAAACACTGAAATATTTGCAGAACAGGATGACAAATGATAGAATAGTCAACAGAAACAATTCCAAACAAATTCAAAATAGCGACAAGCTTCAAGGAGTACAATTTGCTATTTTTCATCGAAAAAAATGTCAACTTTAGCGAAATTTCTGACAAAACCATGATGATGGCATCATACTGATGTCATAGTAATTAAAATTGTAGTATGAAAAAGTGATTCAAAGTTAGGTTAACCCCATCAAATGCTATTTTAATATTCTCAAATTTTAACCAGAAAAATGTACGAAAGTTAATTGATTTTCAATACCTTTTTCTGAGCTTTCTGTAAAGTTTCTTCATCCATCCAGTCATTTCCTGCCAGGACATCTGCTAGAGAAACCCTCAAATCCGCAACCAAGTCTCGCACCTTTTCATAAAAAAGGCATGTTTTACGAATACTTTTTCAATTAAATAGTACGAAGTTCAAAGTTTCAGTGTTTAAATTGCATGGCGAATTACGAGCAATCGTGTTGAATTCTTCATGTGATTTTTCACGTAAAGATTTCCCATTGCACGAACGAAAAGATCGTTTACAATTTCCAAGCAATTCTCCCATCTATAGCACCAAGAAATAAACCTTTGTAGACTCCTTCAATCACTGACAAATTAACGAATTAATTTATTGGATGTAAAGGTAAATGGAGATGGTTATTTATGCTATATTACCTAGGGCTCGACCTGACTTTTCCGCTCAGTTTATTTTCAAAATCTTCGATCTGACCACTGGTCGAATCGCCAATGTGACTCGAATAGTCGCTCCAGTATTTCCACATTACGTAATTGGCCAGAACTCTGAAATATTTCCAAATGAGTTTCGTTACTCCATTTTGCTTAAAAAGTTATCAACAGCAAATGGTAAACTTGACCTTTGATCCACTGTTACTTTTAGTCGAATGAACATTGCGATCTGTTCAGGATTGGTAACGATCACGACGTCATCCTTTGTAAAGTTTTTAACGTCCTTGAAGACTCCGTTCAAGTATCTCAGCCAATCAAATGCCTGGAAATAATTTGAAAAAAACACAAATTTTAGTTAAGAATTTTGTAAACATCACCTCTTCCAAATAACAGAAGTAAGGCAGAAAAATCATTCACATTCAAAAACATGTAAAGTTTTCCTGAAAAACATTTATTAATTATTCCGTTAAAAAAATAAGATGGTGTACCGTTTTAGTAGTTTCACATTATTTTTTTTTTTTTTAAAAATAGATGAATTTGCGTTTATGATTAAAAGAAATAAAGTATTCTTGAAAAACAAAATCAAACTTTCAAATTGGTATTATTACCATGTTTCCTACAAATGTATTTAGTAGTTTTAAAACGCAACAGGGATTATGACATTCTAAACTCACGTGGTTGGTCATGTTGCTCAACTCCGATATGGTCATTTTGTTGTAGTACACTTCTTGAGACTCGCTATCGACTTCTGATTTCGTAATCTGTTTATAAAAACATTAACATTATAACTACAGTGTACGAGTAAGTTATGCGTCTTTTGTGACACACTGAACAAGGTCAAGTTCAACTCACATTAGCTAGAACTATTTCAAATTCAATCAGATCATCTATTTCTTCGTCTGTTATGACAGCTGTGCCATTTGACAAGTTTTCTGTTACATTCCGAATTAGCCTTCTGTACTTATGTTTGACGACACTACCGTTTTCCCCACTTGAGAGATCATCGGCATCTAAAGATCCAGCAAAAAATGCCACCTGAAATTGCAAAAACGATATAATTTTAGGTTTTTACGCCACAAAAACATATCAAAATGAAATTTGCAGGTAAAATTAGTAAATTTCTCCAAAAAAGCTACTCTTCCCAAACTGTTAAATAAAATTACGTTACCTACAGTTTAAAAAGAATTCAAATAACATTAATTGTACATTGCCCAAATCTGCAAAATAAATTGCAAATTATTTGCACAATCAGTGCAAAATTTATTGTACATTACTTGCACAATTTATCTCCACAGTTTTTTTTGTAAAATTTCGACAAATCACTGCACAGTTTATTCGTACATAATTCGCACAAAGCACTGCACAACATATTTGTATATTATTTGTACAATTGGTAAATAACTTGCAAAAATCACTAAGCAGTTTATTTGAACACCTTACCTGGATAGCACAATTTATTTTTGAAATTTGCACAATTTTCACAAGTTATTTGCAAAACTTGCACCAAATAGTATTGACTCACGTAAAGAGCGTTCCTGCTCGTATTTTTCTCATCTGGCGAAATTCCCAGTTGAATGAGATAATCGGACGATTCTATGGCAGTTTTGGCCAAAACGTCTTCCAGATTAAAATCTGACTTATTCCAATTTTTGGTTATCATCGGCCATCCCCCAAATTCCGATATCCATTGCAGAACATGTGCTCTGCCATCAATGTTTGCCACACCTATATAAAAGTAAATTATTTGCTCATATCAAACATGAATTGCTAAATCTTGAATAAAAAAATTTAAAATCATAACCTGACATAAACAATATAAATGCACACCGCCCAATTACATTAATTTGTACTGTACTTATTTCGTCTTGTTTCAAATAAATACTCAAGTTGTCGTCTTTGAAACATACACGTGGAAACATTAAGATATTAATATTAATGTTAATGAAAATATTTAAAAAATCACCATCAATGCCTTTTGATTTATTTACAAATTTAACCTCCCGAAAAATTCTGAACACCGTTTTTACTACGTTGATAACCAAGTGTTATTTATGCCAAAAGCTCACACTGTAACAACATAGTTTGAATTGGGGGCGTTCAAGTATTACTTTGTTATCTTGGGGGAAGGGCCAGGCTAAATGATAACGAATTATGGCAACGGTGAAAGAGAGAGCAAAAATAAACAATTTTGCGTATTTAATGTTTTTATATGCTGTGTCTTTATAACTCAGCAGTTTTTATAGAATTTTGTAAAAAAGTTATCTAACTTCGACATTTTTTTTCAGTGGTGATGGAAAAGGAAAAAGGGTCTGAAAATCAAAATTTGGTGGTGATGTCTGATGTATTACTTGAACGTCCCCAAAACATGTGTTACCCATATTTATGCAAGCTTCGTAAACGTCTTTCACATCCTTGATGGCCTTTGGGTCGTCAGCCTGCTTTGAATATTCCAAGTTTTCTGGAAATATAAGACATTTTTCAGTGAAAATTCTTTGACTGACAATGACACGAAAAGACCCTGCATACCTCTCAATTTGATGAATAGTTCACCGTCCAATTCGTCGAAAATGTTATTGTCGACCTCTGGGTGAACCTTATCCCAATTTCCGCACGAAAACTGATAAAAATCATCGCACGGATCAACGCTAGTGTCCATGTACTGTTGGGCGTATTGTGCTGTGGGTGATTAATTAATTAATCAAAATCGAAATAGAAAATTAATGAAAACTTCGATGTCAATAATTAGAGATTACCTGATAGCAAGCAGTCCGGAGTCGTGCATAATTTTAGAGGCGCATCTTCTCGAAATGCAAAAAACATGCAATAAAACGAAAAATACTATTGTTACTTAACACATTACATAATTGTCAGACCACTTATGGTTTCAAAAAAAGGTTTTTCCCTTATATCGTAATTTGTTTTGGGGAAAAAGCCAGGCTGACGAAAGTATAACCGTGAACAGGATGAAACATTTGAAGGTCTTTTGTTTTATAATGATAATTTGGTTTTTTGGATTTTTTGCGTGAATTGCATTTAATAAAAGCATTTATGATTTTATGAAGAACCGAATGCGTTCATATTCTTTTCATTTTGTTTTGGTTTTCCGCACCGTCATTATTTTGAAATACAAGTCAAGTTCAAATACAAATCAACAAACAAAGACAACAAATTCATATTTGTGAAGCATGACATGCTCGTTCAAACTTTAGATTGTTTGAATGAAATATTGGTTTGAACCGCATACTATCATACATGTATGGAAGCGATGGAACGTTCAACATTTACGTCATTAAAAATACTCAGACAAAATTTTCAAAAAAAACCATTCAGACAAAATTTTGAAAAAAAAACATTTAGACATCACCACTGTGTGAGCAGTTCACAATCCCTGCAAGAGATAACATTATCACTGATGAAAAAAGTATCGAATTATGTGACATTTTACCCAGCGAAAAAATTACACCAGAAAGTGCAATTAATGTCATTGTATTTTCTGCCATTAAGTGCATTCTTCGAATGCACTTTTAAAATATTCAAAAATGTTCTGCAAATTTGCCACCTTATGAAATACCATTGCAGAAAAATTAAATGCAAAAAAATTAATTTCAAAGAAATTGCACTTTTATGCCAGATTGCATAAAATTGCAGGATATTTGCAATGTTGAACTATTTATTAAAAATTAATTGCACCTCTTAAGAAAGTCCTTATATCAATTAACTCTTTACAGTGTATGTGAAACTTAGAAAAGTATTTTAAAAAATCTTATGAGACCATAAGAAAACCCTAAGAAAAAACTCCTTTGCCCTAGCTATTTTGGTGATTTACCTAGATTTGGGAAGCATTGGTCTAAGAAGTTGTATAACACCCTCATAATATCAGGAAACAAAGATAAGTAAACCATACCAATAGCTGTAAAATTTGTTAAAATCAGAGCAAATGCTATCAGAACTGCAAGGGTTAACAAACTCGTAAAACACAAGAAAACCAACAGTTTTCTCTCCAGACGAGTTTTCCTCTGCCAGCACGTCATCCTGAAAATATAAAATAATTAGCAGCTGAAAAAGCAATTAACACAAATTCCAGAAAACGATGCCAAGTGGCTAACCCTTTGCTGCCGATTGTCAAGGGGCTTCTACTGCTCGAAATGGCACTTTCACACACTTCCATTTTTGAAAAACTGTTAACCTAATTTTTATTGTGCCTTCCCAGGTACTCCTCGTTGCACGACAGCCCATTAACTATGATTTCAAAAAGGAGTATGTCACGGTATTTATCGAGGAAGTTGGTCTCGTGATACCGCTCAAAACCGGCATTTATGTCCACTCCAAATAGACAATTTTAAATTATTTCCTGTTGCATGCCCAAACAATAAACTAGCTGCTTCTGACGTGCAACTGCATAATAGTCATTATTATTTGCGCTAACAAAAACTTCGCTTTGGCATTGAGATGAGGACCCTGAATAATCGTCGTCGTTAGACAATAGCATCTGCTTTTCAAAGGAATTTTGCCAACCTATTAAAATACAAATTACAAGCACAAATTTCCACAGTCGATGTATTTCCACTACTTTTCCCTAATAAGCTGCAAATCTTTCCATTATTATTTTGGAAATGAGCGGGAGTATTTCCACATGAAGTGTTAATATGTTTCAAAATATGAAAAACTTGAGTGTATAACTGTCAATGTATAAGAAAATGTACTGGAATTCACAATTCTGCTAAATTCCATAAAATATCTGAAATCATATCGCATGAGAATTTTCAAATATATCGTACGTTATATTCACGCAATCTTTAAATGCAGTTTACATGTTACCATTTTTACCAAAACGCGCACTTCAGTTTGGGGTTCATAGTTGCATTTACTTTACACTTGAATGCTTCTACGAAGTCTTCAGAATTGGACATTGTTCCCAAGACTCTGAAAAAAACGCATACTTGAAATACTAAAACCAATAACGAATCTTTTTCAACATCACATTTTTTGATCAGGCCATCCTAGAGACGTTTTTTCAGTAAAACTTTTGCCCAAACTTTTTAATAAAACCACACGCTATGATAAAACCAATAATTTGTTAACACGTGCAAAATTAATCAAATAAAAGCCATGAATAATAATATGTGAATCATGTTTTCTATGAAAACTGATGAAGAAGCGTTTAATAACGTGAATAAAGTAAACTTCTATAATAAAACCAAGCAAGAAATTTTTTTTAATAAAACTAATAAAGAAATTGCTTCATTTCAAGAGGCAATCATTTTCTTTTCATTATGTAACTAGCGAAATAATGCCCACCTGTACTGTGATGGGCTGTGTGTAGCCCGGATAATTTCAGTGTACAATTGCAGCGGTATGTACGTCCTGCACCACACCTACAAATAAAAAACATTAAAACAGTTTCCTAAATTAACAGTGATATACATGTACTGTATTTTCACAGGTTGCAACGCTGAAGTCATGCTTTCGACATGGATGTGAACGTGAATTACCTGAGCATAACTAATAAAAAACAGCTGATGAGGGGTGAATTGAGTGAGTCCAGGGAGTTTGGGTTCATTCCCGTTTCTGGCAATCCACGATTTGTATGCCTAGATATAAGCGATATAAAAATGAACCTCGACAGACTTGGTTATACATGCAACGTTTATTGGTAAAGTTTTCAAGACTCAAGTTGTTTTCTGGCACGAACGTTTATGGCAATTTTAATTCCACCATTGTCAGCAATATTTTCGTTTAGAGTGTTGTCCCCGTTGAGCTACAGAAAGGGTTGTTTACAAGTTTAAAGAGATGATGCCAACAGAATCGAGTGTAGACCTGAAAAGCGGGCCAAATTTTACTTACGCAAACCTTATCCGTCTTGTTCAACTGAGCTTGCAGCGTGCTCGAACAATATTTCGAATACTGCATTTTTATGCATTCGGACTTATTGTGATACGCCTTCAACGACGCGTCCGTCCACCATTGAAGATAATCTCCATGTTTGTCGTATATACGCCCTAAACGAAATCCATTAACTACTTAGCTGATTATATTTTTTTTAAAGTCAATAATCAAAGTTACCAGCCATATCAAATGCGTGTGTCATTTCGTGTCCAATGACACTTCCAATTGCTCCAAAATTCATGGCCCTGAATATGAAAAACGTTACAAAACAGTCAAAAATGCACAACCACAACAAAATAACTATGAACGTCTGGCCTACTTAATGTTACTGGCTCCGAAAAACGGTGGCTGTAGAATCCCAGCCGGAAGTACTGCGGTGTAAAAAATTCGTCATCAATTGAAAATGAAACTTAGGTTGGTTTATTTTATAGCCAAATTAAAATTGCAATATTTACTTACTTTTGGAAATCGTCAAAATGATTCCAAAAAAATTTCGAAAGGCTTTCGTAAAGATTAACATTTTTGGATTTTTAAAATAAAATTGCAAATATTTTAATTTGGCTATTAAATTTCTGAATAATGTAATAATAATCTTTTAAACGGAAATTTCTTTTCAAGACTTGCATAAAATACTTACCGATTGCATTTTTTTTAAGGGTATGAAACGCGTTTACTGTGCAGGACGAATGTGCCCAACTGTTTAATAAAAACTACGTAAGCCAAACGCACCTAAAATACTGGAAAATGCCACACATAGGAAGTGAAAAAAAGTTGCCTGTTTCGATCAACAGGCTGAAATACTTTGCCAAGGTTCTTGATGGCCAGGTGTGTGAAAACATTTCTAACGTTTTCGATATGTATAAGTGAGGGTTGCAACTGCAAAAGATATAAAAATGCATCACTGCTACATCACCTACATTAATGTACAATTAAACATTTTTTCAAACTTACGTTCACGTAGTATTCATTGATGTAGGTGTCATTCAATGTCCCTTCTGGATAAGCCACAAGCTGAGCCGTGAAATTCGCCTAAGAAAATCCAAAGAGAAATTTAAGGGAACATACAATGTATGTGGGGACGTTCAAGTATTACATGAAGAGAACAAAGGGGTGAGCGCGTCGTCATTTTTTCAAATACAATTTTGGGTTTACATCCATCATTTGTCATCAAGAATAATGGTATCATCACTTAAGGGGTGAGGTTTGAAATTGATAACGAATTATGACATATACTTGAACGTCCCCTGTATGTGCATAAGTGAAAATGATAAAGCCATACCTTTTCTTGAGCATTTCTCAACGTTCTATCGTCCATCCAAGTATTTCTACTTAAAATATTTCCGATAGAGGTTCTCAAATGCTTGACCATGTCCACAGCCTGGTGCCATAATTTCAAAAGAATTCCGATATCTGGACGTCGTTTAATCTGACTAAGATTGTCCAATAAATGTCACTCACTTGTTCTTTGGTTCCATTTTGCACATATGTGCTCACGAATAGCCTATCCATCACGTGTGGGAAATAATCGTTTAGAAATTTCTTGCAGATTTGATGCCTGAAAAATGAGCGTGAAACCAAATAGTTAATGCGAAAACGTAATCAGGTACTTGTCCATTAACGGAACTACATATTATGTTAGGGTAGGTTAGGTTAGGTTAGATTAGGTAAGGTTAGGGTAGGTATAAACGCATAAAAAACCTAACCAAACCTAACCTAACCTAACCTAACCTACCCTAACATAACAGGTAGTTCCGTTAATGGACAAGTACCCGTAATCATACTTCAGATTCTTTAAAACTAAAATAGTAGTCTTTCAAACAGGGACTGAACGCATAGCGACTTATTCGCGAAGTAGGAAACTAAATTGTTTTAAAATACTTAAAACTGCATTTACTGTTTTTGTACTTGTGGGTACTTGAAATATGCTTAACGAAAAAAGTCAATTACCTGGATTCCCGCTCTTTATTGCCTGAAATTGCGCTTTCGAAGTTGAATACGATTTCTCTCGTTACATTATTTATGTTGGACGAATATTTATAACAATAATTCCACATCAAATAATTGGCAACTGTTCTGCAATAATTAAAACGACTGATGATCGTCAGGGATAGTGAAAATGAGTTTAAGGGAAAAAATTCAACGCAACATTTACGGAAACAAAGTTGTTTTCCCACCTGTTATTCACGGTTTTCATCACCTTGAAAAACGTTTTAAATTTCGAAAGATCGGGAACGACAATTGTAAAATTGTTGGTGACGTTAGTCACGTCTTTAAACACTCCATTAATATATTTCAACCAACCGAATTGCTGTCAATATAAGAAAAATGCCCGTTCAAAAAGCTCCTTCTGAATTCAGCAATCCAAACCGAAATTCCTAAACTTACATTTTGTGTTGCATTTGCCAATTGGGAAATGGTTATCTGGTCGTAGGACACGCTGGCCGGCGTCAATGCATTATAAATCTAAGAATATTAAACAATGTTATTGCTGGAGAATTCAGCAATCCATAACCGATAATGTCCTCCAGGAAAGTGAGTGAGAAGATTTGAAAACTTGACTCGAAAAAGCTTGTATGTTTTTAAAATCAAAAGGTTTTTTAACCTTTTCTTTTTGTACTTTCATACAGTACTACAGGCGTTTATGGAGAATGAGTTAACTCATCAAAATTATATGCCATCTTGAAAAATTGGCGAGATCAATAACAGATGAAATTTGGATATTTGCCTTGGCTAACGAAGTTTCAAAGACGATGATATCGTCGACTTCTTTATCACTGACATTTGACCCACTGGTCATAACCGAGGTCAACTCCATCATCATCTTTCTGTACGCTTTCCGGACGGGCTCTTTACTAGAAGACACGAAAAAGTCGCTGTCTATGGTCGGAGGAACAAAACTCAACTACAAGAAAAACAAGAGAAATTGTCTAAGACTGCTTTCCTGGAGAGTACACTTTTATTTCGGAAACACTCACATAAACGGCGTTGGAGCTGGAATTCTTGAAATCGGACTGTATGGCTACCGATATAAAATAATAACTGGAATCTCTGGACAGTTTCAAGATGACGTCTTCCCAGTCGAAGGCAGATTCGTTCCAGTTTTTCATCGTCATCGGCCAGCCGCCATACTCACTAACCCAGTGCAGAAAGCTGTCCTTGCCATGCATATCAGCAACAGCTAGACCAGCAGAAAACAATCTCATTTTCAAAAGATTATTATTGTCCTAAATGAAATGTCTGCATTGGCAAAATCTTAAATCGATTCATCCTTACACCTTTGAATTATGTTTTACAAAGCAATTTAAATAATTTGGATAAACATTATCCAGGGATTAAAATCACCATATTTCACGAAAAGGAAACTGCTTATACTTATACTATATTAAACTGTAACCCAGCAACAATTTAAAAGAACCTGCTCGGACTATTTCCCTACCAGTGTTCATGCAAATCTTGAAAATGTCTTTTGCATCTTGAATGGCTTTAGGTTCGTTAGGATCTTTCGGTTTTTCAATTAACTCTATAAGTTACGAAAGGAACATTACTGCAGTGACTAGGTTATTAGCATGATATTCTTTCATTTTCTCAGTCAAATGGCATTTTTCAGCACAACGTTTTCGCCACCTAAGGCCCTCTTCATATGCTATTTTGAGTAAAATACATAGAAACATCAAGACTATGCACATAGGCGCGAGTCCATCAGAGGTAATGCTATGCCACCAACAGTGGCGCTAGGAATTTAAAGTATTTTATGTAATTTTAAGTAATTTGCTTATATATGTAATTGACATTTCCAAGCGCCATTATTGGTGGCATAGCATTACCTCTGATGGACTCACGCCTATGTGCATAGTCTTGATGCTGCTATGTACTTATCTCTCGGTTTCTACGTTTTTTACTCAAAACAGGACCTGAAGAGGGTCTTATGTGGCGTAACGTTGTTCAGAAAAGCGCTATTTGACAAAGAAAATTAAAGATTGTAACTATGCAAGTTAGTTAGAACAACGACAAATCGAGTCACGTTTTTATAATCTAAATATATGTTGCGTTTTTAAATTTCAATGGGTTTACTATTCATTCTAGCATCCATTTCGGCCATTTTCTCGCTAAAAACGCTGTATTGGCCATCATTTTGCGGTACCGGATGTTTCTCCTTCCACTGGCCACAGGCAAACGTGTAAAAATCATGACAAGGATCGACGCTGATGTTTATACTTTCTTTGACGAACCTTGCTAATAATGACAAATAAAGAACAACAATGCATACATCCCGTTGGTTGGCTTTTTATAATTACAAATATGGGATTTTTGGCGAAATGGAAAACTTGCACATTTTTCTGTGGGCTTGAAATGAAGATAAATACAAAAATACACCGTATTGTGAATTGTGATATGACATTTTACATGAAAGTTATTTTCCTGTATCGGTGTAGACACAAAGCAACAAGAAAACAAGTAGTTTTTGTAAGCGCACGATACAGGAGGCCACCCAACCCCCCAATAAGTTGGACATGTCATTACCTGACCTTAAACAGTCTGTAGTATTACATACGCTTGAAACTCCAACATCGGCTTTGCCACGATGCTTTTTGTGAATTCCTTTTTTCGCGCCACCTGTGAAAGCAGCCAACGTCAATTAGTTTGATTCGTGGTTGAGCAGTAAAACGTTTTTCCCCAATAAAACTCCGTGCAGAAAGCACCAAAAATAAAATACTACTAATAATAAATAATAATAAAATTGAACTGATGATTGCAGACACGAATTTTAACACACCTTTCATTGCAATTAATACTATAGTTACAATGATGCCAACGACCACCAGAACAATTATGCATGCGATCAAAATCTCTAAACGGGATCGCCGTTGCCACCATGTTGATCTGAAATCATTAGAAGAAAACTCCAGTATTGCAATTAATAAGAGATATCTAAATACATGTACATGTACATGTATTTCGTAAGCCAAATTGGCAAATCTTGGTTTGCCAAAACGTGTGACTTTTTACTCACATTGTATTTTGGTTATCCATCAGTTTTACAAGTAACTGTACGCACGAACCTGCAGCTGAATTCTCTGTGTCTAAAAACTAAATAGATTCCATCACTTTATGCGACTAAATGATGAAATTAACAAAATTTGAGGATTCCATTAAAGAGCTTAAATCGAACACGTATTTTTGGAACGAAACGTGCACGTGCTGACCCCTAGAAAAGAATAGCACGTGACGAGTTAGAATTTGTGGGTGTGCGATTTTCCAATTTCGGCCGTGCACGCGCTTAAAATGGAATGTCTTGAGCGATTTAATTTTTTTTTAATTAATTGAAACACTGAAAGTCTGAGGGTGATTCAAGGTTTTTTTTACAAAAAATAATTCCATGGACCCCACCGAAAGACCTGCTAGAATTTGTACAATTACCACATCTGTACAATCTGTGCAAATCATGCTCTTCGAAATCTTGGTTAATATGAAAAAAACGGCTTTCTACTGAGTTTCTTATAAAATCAATAACACTAAATATTCTTACATAGTTCATGTGTTAAATTTTGCTTCGGGCAAATTTGGAGAAAATGTCCAACATTATTTCACTATTTAGAGTTAATCTGATTTTCTGCATGTAGGCTAATTGACAAAAAATTACCTTCGTAAATGTCCGTCTAAAATGCAGGAAACCAATTCAGCACACGTCATGCGGTACAATTAAAAATCATTTTATACAAGGAATAATTGAAATCTGTCAATGATTCCAGATAAAACGGTTATAACAGAACAACTAAATAAGTAACAGCATAACGATGAAAATTAATTTACAAGCCATTCGATCATGATCCAGCATGTTAAATGGATGATGACATTTACGAGAAACACTTTGAGTGAATTTCGTGGTAAAACATGAAGGTGGGAAATATAATAACGATAATTACATTATAGCGGCCACATTGCGACTACACTGCTTACCCCATTTTTACCAAAACGCGCACTTCAGTTTGGGGTTCATTGTTGAATTTTTTTTACAGTGGAAGGCTTCTGCGAAATCTTCAGAGTTGGACATTGTGCCCAAAACTCTGTAAAAGCAAAAAAAATCTCTTGCAAGTTTTACTAAACGCAATAACGAATTTCTTTCGATATCATTTTTTTAAAAAAAAACATACAATAAAGTTTTTCCAATAAAATAAACCTTTGCCTAAACGTTTTAATAAAACCACTTTTTAATGCATGCAAAATCGATAATTAAATAAATAAGCAAACAATTCTTAATAAGGGCCATAAAGAGTAATAATTTTTAATAAATCAAATGAACGGTTTTTTTTTAGAAAAAACGTTTAGCAAAATAAATAAAGAAACTTTCATATCAAAATCAATTCAGAAAACTGTATATAATAAAAGCTGATAAAGTAGATAAAGCTGATAAAGTAGCTTACCTGTCCGTTATTGTGACCAGATTATTTTATTTTCATTATGCAATAAATGAAATAATGCCCACCTGTACGGTCCTGGGCTGTGTTTACCATTTTTGATGGCATTGTACGATCCCTGTACACTGATCGTCCCACACCACACCTTGAAATGAAAAAATTGAAACAGTTTCATTAACTAAAAATTCATTATATTGTACAGCAGATATAATTAACAGTGACTGAGCTTGAATTACCTGAGCAAAACTTATAAAAAGCAGCTGATGAGGGGTGAATTGAGTGAGTCCGGGGAGTCTGGGTTCATTTCCGTTTCTGGCAACCCACGATTTGTATGCCTTGATGTAAGATAAATAGAAAATCAACCTCACCAGACTTAGCTACACATGTACATGCACCGTATATTGGATAACTTTCAAAACTTGAGTTATTTTCTCGAAAGTACATTTATGGCAATTTTCATTCCACCATTGTCAGCGATATTTTCGTTCAGAGTTACATTTCCGTTGACCTGCGAAAAGGAGTGATTACACGTTAAAGATCATCCAGAACAGATCGAAAAAAGTCGGATCGAAAAAAGGACGAAATTTTACTTACGCAAACCTTCTCCGACATGTTCAACTTGGCTTGCACCATGCTCGAGCAATAGTTAGAGTACTGATTTCTTATGCATTCGGACTTGTTGTGATAAGCGTCTAACGACGAGTTGCTCCACCATTGAAACAATTTTCCATGTTTGTCGTATCGACCTCCTAAAACAGAATTGAAAAATTTATTATTTCAACGCCATTGGTCTTCAAGGAATACATAAATTACCAACTTATCAACAAACGAAAACATGGAATTCGTGTATAATTTAATCATGCTTTTACCAGTGGTATCAAATGCGTGTGTTATTTCGTGTCCAATGACAGCTCCCACTGCGCCAAAATTCATCGCCCTGAATAAGAAAAACGCTACAAAACAGTCAAACAATGCACAAACGCAAATAAATAAGTAAAATGACGACAAACGTCTATCATACTTAATGTTATTGGCTTCGAAAAATGGCGATCTTAGAATTCCAGCCGGAAGCACTGCGATGTAAAAATTGGTCAAAAATTTTAAATTAAATTTGGGTAGGTAAAGGTTCGACAGGTTTATTTGATAATCAAATTAGAAATAGTGCAATATTTACTGCATTTCGAAAATCGAGAAAACATGTTCTTAAAATTAATAACACAAAGGTAGACGTTTTTAAACGGAAACTTTCTTTCATGATCTGGGTAAAAATACTCACCAATTGCATTTATTGCAGGGCCATAAAACGCGTTGATTGTGTTGGACGAAGTTGGCCAACTGTGTAATGAAAAAAAAATATAAAAAGCCAAAAACACTTAAATAACTGGAAAGTACAACACATTAAATGAACTTGCCTGCTTCGATCAACAGGATTAAGTATTTTGCTGTGGGTCTTGGTGGCCTGGTGACTCAAAACATTTCTAACGTTTTGAATATGAATTGCTGATGGTTTCAGCTACAAAGGATATGGAAATGTATTAAAAATACATCTTCTACATTAATGTACAATGTAGCATTTTCTTTCAAACTTACGTTCTCGTAGTATTCATTGATGTAGGTGTCATTCACTGTCCATTCCGGATAAGCCACAAGCTGAATCATGAAATCCGCCTATTTGCAAAATAAATGTTTTAAAGAAATTCCAAAGTGAAATTTAACTAAACACGTTGGAATGTTCAAGTATTATATAAAAAGAACAGGGGATCAATAATGACGAATGCTGACAGGGGTGAGTGCGTTATCATGTTTTCAAAAAACAAATTTGAGTTTGCATCCAGTTTTGCATGATGGCCAATAATGGAGAGAGTGGAGGTTTAAAAATGATTACGAATTCTACATAATACTTGAACGTTCCCTGCATGCTCATGAGTAAAAAAAGCATGATCAAGTTATACCTTTTCTTGAGCTTTTCTTAACGTTTCAACATCCATCCAAGTGTTTTCTTTTAAAATATTTCCAAGAGAAATTCGCAAATCGTTGACCATGTCCACAGCCTGTTGCCATGAGTTTAAAATAATTTTGATATCTGCACGTCATTTAATATCAATAAGATTGCAAAATAATTGTCCCTCACCTGCTTTTTGGTTCCATTTTGTACAAACGCTTTAACGAACAAACTGCCCATTACGTGTGGGTAATACTTGTTAAGAAATTTCATGCAGACTTGCTGCCTGAAAAATAAGCGTTAAATCAATTAGTCAACAATAGCGTGTAATCATGCTTTATGTACTTTGAAACTAAAACAATGAAGTTCTCTAAAACCAGAGCTGAACGCATAACGAATAATTCTCCTAATAGGATGCTCAGTTGGTGCTTAGTAGAAATGCTTGATAAAAAATGAATTACCTAGATTCCTGACCTTGAATTCCTGATGCTATTTTTTGGAAGTTGAGTAAGATTTCTCTCGTCTCATTATTTATTTGTGGCGAATATTTAAAAAAATATTTCCACATCAAATAGTTGGCTATTGTTCTGCAATAATTAAAACGAAAACTTCAAACGAAATGAAACGACTGAGATGATAAAAATTTCAACACGAAATTTGCGGAAACAAATATATTTTCCCACCTGTTATTCACTGCTTTGATCGCCTTGAAAAACTTTGGAAATGGCGAAAGATCAGGAACGATGACCAAAAAATTTTCTGTGACGTTAGTTACGTCTTTAAACACTCCAGTAATATATTTCAACCAATCGAATTGCTGTCAATATAAGAAAAAAGCCCGATCAAATTATGCCTAATGAATTCAGTAATCCAAATCGGAATTCATAAGCTTACATTTTGTGTTGCATTTCCCAATTCGGAAATAGTCATTTTGTCCAAGGACACCCTATCCGCCTGAGTACTTGAAATCTGAGAATATTAAACAATTTCATTGTAGGGCATTCGATAATCAATAACCGATAATGGATGAAACGTTTTTCAGGAAGGCAAGTGAGAAGATGTTGTCTGGAAAGAGCTGGTTTGTTTTTTAGATTAAACGTTTTTAACATTAAAAGACACACGAAAACAAATTTCAAACTACAAATATCACGGTGATAAAGAACGAACACCGTTTAATAAATATGTTATTCGTTGATTTTATTTGAAAACAGTGAATTTGGCTTAAATATTTCGGGCAAGTTTCTGACATTATGTCAGCTTAGTTATACATAGGATAAAAGTAGATTTCCAGAATAATCAGATTCAATAATAAACAAGTTCTCTTTCAAAGGTTATTGTTGGTGTTTTTGTTAGCGTTTTTGCAGCTTTGCAAAGCGAAACATTGTCCAAAGGAAAAAATGATGAAGTTTTAGGCAAAGCACAGGCATTTATAGAGATCATTAAATCCATATGTAAATGATGTAGTACTATGAAGAACTGGCTAGATCAATAACAGATGAAATTAGGATACTTGCATTGGCTAGCATCATTTCAAAGGTGAGGAGCTCGTCGATTTCTGCCTGGCTGACCTTCGACCCACTGGCCATAACCGAGGTCAATTCCAGCATCATCTTTCTGTAGGCTTTCAGGATGCGCGATTTATTAGGATCCATGTAATATTTGCTGTCCATAATCGGATCCGCGAATGTCAACTACAAGGAAAACAAGAGAAATTGTCTAAGACAGCTTTCCCGGAGTGTATACTGTTAATTCGGAAACACTCACGTAAACGGCGTTGGAGCTGGTATTTTTGGCATCGGGCAATATGGTTACCGATATGAAATAATAGCTGGAATCTTTGGTTAGTTTCAACATGACGTCTTCCCAGTCGAAGGCAGATTCGTTCCAGTTTTTCATCGTCATCGGCCATCCGCCATATTCACTAACCCAGTGCAAAAAGCGGTCCTTGCCATGCATATCAGCAACAGCTAGACCAGCAAAAAATTTGGAAAAACGTTATCCAACTTTCACGAACAGGAAATTGCTTATACTTATACTATATGAAACTGCATATATTGACCGATAAAATGTATAACGCAGCAACAATTTAAAACAACTTGTTCGGACTATTTCCTTACCAGTGTTCATGCAAATCTTATAAACCTCTTTTCCATCTTGAATGGCTCTTGGTTCGTTAAGATCTTTCGGTTTTTCAATTTCCACTACAAATTAGTACCACATTTTTCATAAACTTAATTTTTCTTTTGCAATATGTCTCGCGTTTTCAAATTTCAATGTATTTACTATTCATTCTAACAGCCAGTTCTTTGTGTTTTTCGATGAAAACGCTGATTTCGCTCTGATCATCCGGAACCGGATGTTTTTCATTCCACTTGCCACAGGCAAAAGCGTAAAAATCTTCACAAGGATCTAATCTGATGTCCATACTTTCTTTAACGTACATCGCTAATCATGGCAAATAAAAGGACAAGGGTATGCATACATCCCGTTGATTAGCTTTATATTATTGCAAATACCCATTTTCGGTCAAACGGGGAATTCGCACAAATTGTCTAGGTGCTTCAAATAAAGACGAATACTAAAATACATGTACATCGATTACGTATTCTGATATTTCAGTACATTTTCATTGACCTAAATTAATAAAATTTAAAAAATTGTATATTTCATTACCTGACTTTAAACAGTCTGCATTCGTACATATATCGGAAACCCCAATATCGTGCCTGTCATTATCCTCTTTGTTAATTACGTTTTTCGAAAAATCTGTAAAATAGTGAACGTCAGATAGTTTCTTGATTCGTGATTTAGCAGCAAAAATAAAGGATCGTACAAAAAAGTAACAACAACAAAAAATAAGAAGAAAAATTGAACGAATTTTTGAAGGAACGCTGAACGCTGAAATCGATTTTAACACACCTTTCGTTGCAATTAATATTAAAATTACGATGATGCCAATGACCACCAGAACAATAAGGCATACGATCAAAACCTCCAAAGGGGTTCGCCGTTGCCACCATGTTAATCTGAAATCATGAGACGATTCGTTAGAACATCCCCAGCATGGGAATTGCATGTACTTATGTTTAATTTCCAATTAATAAGATAAATTTGAATGTTCATATAAATGCAAGTACATGGACGACTTTAGTCAAATCTTAGTTTGCCAAAAATTTGGATTTTGTACTCACCTTGGATTTCGGTTATCCATTAGAAGGATGATTCATTCGAACTCGTGCGCGTGCGATTTTCGATTTTTGGTCGTACACGTGCTTCGATTTAAATTTTTGAATATGGAATTTTGAAATTTATTGAAACACCGAAAGTTGAAGGGTATTTTTGATAGCTGATCAACTCTGGTTCAGGTAATTCAGGTGCGTTGAAGGCGTGTTCTCACGCGTCAACTCGCTTTCACAAAAAAGGTTTTTTTACAAAAAATATACCCATGGTCACCACAGCAATACCTGCTAGAATTTGTGCAATTTCAACTCTGTACAATCTATGCAAATTAGGCCCATCGAAATCTTGGTTAATCTGGAAAAAATGGCTTTACGGTTTATATACTGAGTTTCCTTAAAACTCAATTGCGCCGGACATTCTTACTTAGGTTCACTTGCTAAATTTTGCATCACGCAAAGTTGAAACAAAGCCTTCGACATTACTTTAATACATGTGCATGTTCAATGTATGTAGTGTTATTCTGATTTTCTACATGCAGGCTATTTGACAAAAATTTACCTTCACATTTTTACCAAATTTAAGTTCGAATTTACCGTCCCTTTAATCTGCGGGAAACAAAGTTCAAAACAAGTCATTCGGTATCCTTAAAAATCATTTTATACCAGGAATTATCGAAATCTGTCAATGAAACGGATAAAATAACTAGGTAACAGCATAACGATAAAAATAATTTACAAACAGTTCATGGTCCAGCATATAAAAATGGACGGCGAAATCCACGAGAAACCCTGCCGGCGAATTTCACGATAATAATTCGTATAATAACAATAACTATAGCTGCCAAACTGCGACTATACTTCCTTACCCCTTTTGGCCTTTTTCACCAAAACTCGCACTTCGTTTTGGGGTTCATGGGTGCGTATTTTTTACACTGGAAGGCCTCGGCGAAATCTTCAGAGTTGGACAGAGTGCCATCAACTCTGAAAATAAAATTCACAAAACAATCGATTGAAATTATTGTGGATAAAACACACGCATCCACGACACAACCAACACCTTGTACCACGAAAGAAACTTTTTTAATTATACAAATGAACGTTTATTTAATAATTCGAAATGTGCTTTTCGGATAAGCTTCCCATTTCAAAATAACAGGATGTGTAAAACGAATATATACATGTAGTTGCTTATGCACAATTTTATTGAAATACATATCATACATTCACCCAAAACCAACTGAAAATATCAAACCACTATCAAAATATATTATCTAGTGATCAAACACAAGTGAATAATGTAACTTGTATTATCTCTTATATTTTCTTAACAGTTCAAATTCGTTTTGGGTGCATTTACGATTTGTATTTCAATAAAATTGTGCATAAACAACTACAGTATATTCGGTTTAGGACAATTCAATATTTTCTAATGTTTGATAAAGTTGAACGAATCCTGATTTTTTAAAATGTCAAAAATCATGGTGGTGTTATGATTTCTCAACATAATGTAATTTCTGATTTGGCTGCCCCTCAATGCCAGACAATCGCTGCCAACCTACGAGCTGTGAGGGAAAACCAGACAACGATTTTAAATACAGGGTGAGTAAAAACAACAATTGCGTTCATTTTCACACCGCAAATTATTGAAAACCCAGTGTCCATTTTCGTGTAGTAAATCGCTTAACGAATAACAAATATTCTACGTTTCCGTTGCAAATCACCTGATGTGGCCTAGAATGGCCTTCAAAATGTAAAAAAAAATTATAAATTAATGCCCACCTTGCAAATCTTGGACTGTATTCACTATCCGTCATTTCATCGTACAATTCCAGCAACGAGTACGTCCCACAATACACCTTGAAACAAGAAATTCAAAACATTTGAAAACATCTAGTTTTATACGAAACTAACAGCATTTTCACAGCAGATGTAACACAGTTGAGATTGCACTCAAGTTTAACCGAATTGTCGCTAGTGTTTTGACCAGCGATTTACAGTGATTGTAGATTTCATTTACCTGAGCAAAGCTTATAAAAAACAGCTGTTGAGGAGTGAACTGCGTCAGTCCAGGAAGTCTGAGCTCATTTCCGTTTCTGGCAATCCACGATTTGTATGCCTAGATACAGAAAAACAAAAAACAAAAAAATCACCTCATCAGGCTGATGTGTAAACGCCTTTCATACCTTCACTAATAATTTTCTCGGACGTACGTTAATGGCAATTTTAATTCCACCGTTATCAGCGATATTTTGGTTTAGAGTTGCATACCCGTTGACCTACGAAAATGATCGGTTACTCGTTAAAGCTATCATCCGAACAGTGATCTGAAAAATGGACCATATCTCACGTACACAAGTTAGCAAAGTTGTCGAACAATAGTTCGAATACTGCTTTCCTATGCATACGGCTTTGGTGTAATACGCGTTCAACGACGAGTTGGTCCACCATTGAATCAAATTTCCGTATTTGTCATGTTCACGTCCTAAAACCGAAGGGGAAGGACAATTGTTTCTAAACCAATATTTCCTCAAGGAATCCGCTTACATGTTCCACGATGAAACTTACCGTCGTTATCAAACGCGTGCGTCAATTCGTGTCCAATGATGGCGCCAAGGGCTCCATAATTCATAGCCCTTGATGAGAAAACTAAATTCAAAACACCGCAAAATGTACGGATTGACAAATCAGGCACAACTTTAAACAAACTTGATGTTATTGACTTCAAAGAATGGCGGCTGTAAAATCCCAGATGCTAATACTGCGAAGTAAAAAGAAATTCTTTATGATGATGGATAATAAATTTTAAATTTAAGTTATTTCGACTATTACTCGTATTATTCATTAGGCATTTGAGATTATCATAGACAATAAAACCACAACTGAACATGACTAAAATCATGTTGTCTAAATTTCTTTTCCAAGTTTCATGCTTCTATTAACGGGGAAATACTCACCAATTGAATTCGAAAAATAATTATAAGACGCACCCACTGTAGTGGGTGATATTGACCAACTGTTTAATAAAAAATGTTAAATAAATGTGATTTAAATGCTGCGTTAGAAAATATTAGACTGAATATCATGCTGACACCACAAAGGAGGAACTATTTGAACTCACCTGTTTCGATCGAAAGGTTCACCTATTGTGTAGATGGTCATGTTGGTCCGGTGCATCAAAACATTTCTGATGTTTTCGATATGCATCGGCGAGGGTTTCAGCTACGAAAGACATATGATATTATCACAAATGTTGCCTACATTTGCTGTACCGCGAAACATATTTTTCGTAAACTTACATTCGCGTAGTATTCGTTGATGACAGTGTCGTTCACTATCCATTCTGGATACGCCACGAATTGAATCAAAGAATCCGCCTATTTTTGCAAAATAAATATTTTAAGGGGATTTTAAAGAAAGATTTGATACAGCATGTAGAAAATAATGTTACAAGTACTTTTTCTTCAGCTTTTCTCAACGTTTCGTCGTCCATCCAAGTATTTTCGCTTAAAACGTTTCCGAGCGAAATTTTTAAATCATTGATCATGTCCACAGCCTGATGTCCAGAATTTAAACAAATTACGATAATTCAACGTGTAATTTCTTGTAACGCACTGCTACTCACTTGCTCTTTGGCGCCATTTTGCACATATTTTTTGACGAATATACTGCCCGTTACATGTGGGTAATAACTGTTCAGCAGTTTCAAGCAATATTGCCACCTGAAAGATTCACATGAAATTGTTAATAAAAAAACATAATTTGCGCGAATTTATTTTAGATTATTTTAAATAAAAGCAAATTATTTTAACGACAGCTAAAGGCATGACCATTGTTAATCTTTTGGGAAATCTCTTCATCATCTAAAGGAATTTGCTTAATGGTCATTTAAATCACGAGAACTTCCAACTTTTTCTTATTAAACGGATTAGATTTAATGAAGAAAAAAATTAAATCACCTGGGTTCCCGCAATTCTTTTCCAATAGCTATTTTGGTAAAGTTGAAAATGTTCTCTCTCGTACCGTTATTTATGTGCGTCGAATATTTTAAGAAATAATTCCACATTAAATAATTAGCCACTGTTCTGCAATAATTAAAACGGAAGTTTTGAATGAAATGAGACGATAGGGAGAATAAAATTAAGCAGAGGAAAAAATATCAAAACTTTATATTGAAACACCGAACTTGTTTTATCACCTTTTATTCGCTGTTTTCATAAATTGGAAAAACATCTTCAACGGCGAAGGATCGGAGATGATAACCAAATAGTCTTCGGTGATGTTAGCTGCATCTCCAAACACTCCATTAAAATATTTTAGCCAATCGAATTGCTGTCGACAAGATTAATACCAGATTGAAGTACGTTTAGTTTAAGCAACGTATTCACCCACTTACAAATAAATTCGTGAACTTACATTTCGTGTTGCACTTGCCAATTCGGAAATGCTTATTTTATTATACAACTCCTCCCGGGAATAGCTCTTCTTCGCAGAAGATGAAATCTAAGATTTTTAAACAGTTTTACTGATGAAGCATAGCGTGATAAACAAACAAACCTCCCACCCACCTGTCACTCGTGATCACTCCCACCCCCTTCAACTGATGACATAATATCTGAACGTGGCCTTTGCCAAAGCGAGATTTTGCTCAAGATGTATAATGAATACGTTATAGAGCTTAAGGTTAAATACATTGTTTCAAAATTAAATCCATAATCCTGGTGTTTATGACAAATTATTTGCCACCTAAAAAAATGTCCTAAAGCGGTAGAGGTTTATAATTGGATACTTGCAATGGCTAAGGAAGTTTCAAAGGCGATGAGTTCGTCGATTTCATCCTCGTTGACCTTCAACCCATTGGCCATGACCGTCGTCAACTCCAACATCACATTTCTGTAAGCTTTCAGGACTGTAGGGTTATGTTCAGGATTCATCAATAACTTGTTATCTATAAACGGACCGTCGAACTTCAACTACGACGAAAAAAAAAAGAAATTGTTAGGAGTAGAAAGTTGAATGTTCTGCGAATAACTGCTATATGCACCGTAGTAAGAAGGTAATTTTCTGCTAACATTTGCAGACTTGAAGTGACTACATAGGCTAAAATCAAGCCCAATAAAAATGGTATAGCTTATTTAAATTACATGTAACTTAGTACAGGCATTTAAAGATTATGCATGTTTGGAGTAAGAGCATGCAGTCATCATTATCCAGAATTGCTTTCCTGGACAGTAAACTATTTCGGAAACTCACATAAACAGCGTTGGTTTTCGTATTTTTTAAATCAGGCATTATGGACAACGATATGAAGTAATAGCTGGAATCCCTGGCCATTTTCACGATGACGTCTTCCCAGTGGAAGGCAGATTTTTTCCAGGCTTTCATGATCATCGGCCATCCGCCATATTCACTAATCCAGTGCAGAAAGCGATCCCTGCCGTGCATATCAGCCACGACTTGAATTATTTAAAAAACAAGTTTAACATTGCAGGTACCTTGCTGGTTTTCTCTGCAGGTAATTTTCTTGCTGATTGCCAAAACCTTCACTAAGCCATAAGCGGCTTGTTTAAACAAGCCGCTTGCACTTGTTATGCCGTTTACATACCAGTGTCCATGCAAGTAGCATAAATCTCCTTCCCATCTTGAATGGCTCTTGGCTCGTCAGGATCTTTCGGTTTTTCAATTTCCTCTTCACGTTGCATATGAAAACATAATACACTCAGCTTTTCATAAAAAACAAAAGTTTTTGATTTGAAATTTCATCGTGCTTGACAGCCTAGACCCTAGAATTTTTTTAAAATTTCCCAGTGTTGATTTCTGAACAATCAATGACTTACCTCTTATATTAATGGCCAGTTCGTCCAGTTTTTCTGCAAAAACGCTATATTGGCTCTTATCTTTCGGTACCGGATGTTTATCGCTCCACTTGCCACAGGCAAACGTGTAAAAATCCTCGCAAGGGTCGACGCTGATGTCCATGGTTTCTTTAACGTACCTTGCTAACAGAAAAATAACAACGGTTTAATCTTTTCAATTACCAATGCCCAAATTCGTTTTATTTAAAAAGGACAACTGAGAATAACTGGTCATGAAGGTGAAAATTGTTATCGATATTAAGCTACATATCAGCACACCTGTAAGACACCTACATGTATTACCTGCATGTCTACAACCTCCAGTTTTGCACACGTTGCGGTTGCCTGGGTCAGGTTTTGTAGTTGCTGAATGTCTTGTGTTTTGCAAAGGCTTTGAAGTTACTGAAGGTTTTGTGGTTTCAAACGGTCCCGGCTTCTTAGTAGCCACAGGAACAGTGGTTTTCACAGTTGCTGTAACGTTATCTGGTTCATCGCCAGATTTGGCTAAAACGATTTTAAAATCGACATTATCCATAATGGAAACCGTTTAACCTCACATTATCATATAATTAACATTTTACCTCTCAAAACTGCAAAGAGACTTATAAATACCACAAATGCAACTACGACAACGCAACCCGCTATTAAAAATTTCCATTTGTTCTGAAGTCGACCTTGACCGCAACTGAAATTAATTGAGGATATTAAATACGTAAAATGATATTTACCACATACATATAATTCAAGTACGCGACGATTCAATATGTCAATAAGATGGACTTTCAAGTATGATATCATCACGAAATTGAGATTTCTACACACCCCACTACGAGTGTAATGATTTCAGTGAATTATTGAACCAATAATTACGCAGATTTTAGAAAAATTAGCTCAAACGTGATTTTATTTGAAACACGCAATTTTGCAAACCTGAATGACAAATGTTGGATTTTACAAAAATCTCATTGAAGAAATTCTGACAACATTTGCTGGACCATTACCACAAACCATTCTTTATCACTTGGTGAGCGCCTCTTAAAGACTAAATCCTACCAATTTACTTTAAAAAAATTAAGAATATATCATTATTCAAATTTAATATGCGATTAACTTAATAAGTTCGCTAAGTCAAAAGTGTTTTTCATACTTACCAACAGTTTTTGGTCTGCACTCCTTCATTGTCAATAACGTCAAATTTCTCTACTTTTCGATATTCGGTCCCTTGGAAGTTTTCGCCAGTTCGTTTTTGGTGCATGTCTAAATACTGGCGTGCTCGTTACTCATTGAACAAAGCAAAACTAATGGGTTTTGATAATAGAAAGCGCTCTTACAATTGTACATGTATATTATCTTTAAAATAGGAAGGGCGATAATGACTGTACAGTCCACTTGAATAACCCTTAATGCCGACCCAGCTGTTGATAAGGTTGGAGTTCGAAGAAAAACTTAAATTTGATAAACAGATTTGTAAACCACATAAAAAAATCGCTTGAATAATCACTTGATTTCATTCAGTGATCTGATCTGAATATCTGAACATTGTGAATAAAGCAATGTTGTTAAATGTTTCGTGATGTGCTAACACTTTTCAGTATTTGATAAAAATTTCCGTGTCAAAAAAAGTAACGACTATTGAGTAAAAATTGGAAGCTAGGTGGCGTCGGCCAGATTAACAAAGTCAATAAATGAGTAACGCGTTGATCTCCGAATGATAACAATAAAATTCTAACAGACTATCAGTCTTAACAGTGTTGCGATAGCGAGCAATTCGTGATAAATACATCCTTATCATGTCACCTTAACCTTAGTGCACCCAAACGAGAATTTCAACGCCAAGTTTGAATTTCACAGCGAGCCCAAAACCCTGTGGAATAAAAGCACATGTGTTTATGAATGATTAAAGCAGTTTCAATAAATCGCCATGAGTCTTGTATTGAACAAATGATCGCAGCTGATGTAAAAATTCATAGAAAAACTTGCAAAGTTTTCCTTTATAAATTCAGTTCATTTCACTTATCCCCCATTTTCCATAATCCCTTAAATCCCACTGAAATACCTGATACTGATTACTCTTCGGTAATCTGAAAAAAAATTGCTTTGCAGTTTATTTAATAAAGGTAAATTCAATATCAATAAAATTCAATTTCAATAAAATAAAATAAAATTCAATTAAAATAAAATTTAAATTCAATAACACTAGAATATATCATTATACTTAGGTTCCCGTGCTAAATTTTGCATCGTGCAAATTTGAAAAACAAACCATTAATATTATTTTACTATTTAGAGTTCATCTCATTTTATGCAAGAGGGCTGTCTGACAAAAATTTACCTTCACATCTTTACCAAATTTACGTTCAAATTTACCGTCGCTCTAATCTGCAGGGAAAAAATTCAAAACAAGTCATGCGGTATCATTAAAAATCATTTTATACAAGGAATTATCGAAATCTGTCAATGATTCTTAATAAAACGGTTAAATGAACAAATAAAATAATTAGGTAACAGCATAACGAGAAAAAATAATTTACAAACAGTTCATGATCCAGCATTTAAAAATGGACGGCGAAATCCACGAGAAACACTTTCGGCGAATTTCGCGATAAAATAAAAAGTAGGAAATCGATTTCGCACAAAATAACGAAATCGTCAAAGTGATCATTGTCGTATAATAACAATAGCTATAGCTGCCAAACTGCGACTATACTTCCTTACCCCTTTTGGCCTTTTCACCAAAACTCGCACTTCGTTTTGGGGTTCATGGTGGCGTATTTTTTACACTGGAAGGCCTCGGCGAAATCTTCAGAATTGGACAAAGTGCCCACAATTCTGAAAAGAAAACCCACAGAAACAAGTGATTGAAATGCATGTGAATTAACACCTTGACCCGTAAATCATCGTTTTTTTAAATAATATAAAAGATTTAATAAACCGAAAATGTTGTTTTCGGATAATGATCGCAGTGTGTAAAAATTATATATAAAAACGAAAATTCACTAGAAAAAATAGTTTGCATCCTGTAAACTGGGTATAAAGTGGCAATTTCTGATTTGGTTGCCCCTTGACTTTAGGCAATCACTGCAAGCCTACAAGCTGTGAGGGGAAACCAGACGATTTTAAATATAGGGTGGAGCGAAAACCATTCAATTACTTAAATGTTGTGCTGCCTTAACATTTTAGTAGATAACTGATCAAAGTACACAGTGCGATGTGTCAAGGGTATGGTAGCTAATAATTATGGTTTAAAGTTAGTGCATTAAGGTTCTAGGGCGTCCGCCACAATAATTTTCAAACAAAATTACAGAAAATATAATGAAAATTACGAATTAATGCCCACCTGTATCCTCCTGGACTGTGATCGCCATACTTCATTTCATTGTACAATCCTAGCCATGTGTACGTTCCACACCACACCTTGAAAACAAGAAATCCAAAACATTTCAAAACATTTAGTTCCATGCGAAAGAATTACAGCTTGACCAGTAAACCACAACTCGAGCTGATACACAACGGTTGAACATTTTATTTACCTGAGCAAAGCTTATGAAGAACAGCTGATGAGGGGTGAACTGCGTGAGTCCAGGAAGTCTGGGATCGTTTCCGTTTCTAGCGATCCACGATTTGTATGCCTAGGCATAGGAAATCAAAAACCAAAACAAATCAATCTCTCCAGACTGATATTTCAACAACTTTCATTAGGATTCAATGATCCTTTCGAACGTACGTTTATGGCAATTTTAATTCCACCATTGTCAGCGATATTTTCGTCAAGAGTTTCATTTCCGTTGACCTGCGAAAAGGAGTGATTACACGTTTAAGTGATCATCCGAAGTGTCAAAACGAAAAAAAGACGAAATTTCACTTACGCAAGCCTTCTCGGAGATGTTCAACTTGGCTTGCACCGTGCTCGAGCAATAGTTAGAGTACTGGTTTCTTATGCAGTTGGCCTTGGTGTGATACGCTTCCAAAGACGAGTTGGTCCACCACTGCTTCAAATTTCCAGCTTTGTCGTTTTGACGTCCTAGAACGAAACGAAACGTCGATTATTTCTAAGCCAATTTTTCCTCGAGAAATCCGGTAAGTTTGATAAAACTTACCGTTGTTATCAAACGCGTGTGTCAATTCGTGTCCAATGACGGCTCCAACGGCTCCATAATTCATGGCCCTTCAGGAAAACCCCAAATTCAATACATGGAAAAATGCGCGGATTGACAAATTAACGGCAATTTTTAACATACTTGATGTTATTGGCTCCAAAAAACGGCGGCTGTAAAATCCCAGCTGGAAATTCTGTGAAACGAAAGGAAATTCTTCATGAGTGCTTGCAAGCAAGTATCAGAATTTTAAAAATAAAATATGTTCGACTATTATTTACTAGGCATTTAGGCCAATAACAGATAAAAAAACCTAACTAACCATGGCTAATAACATGGGTGACTATGTCTTCAACAAGTGTTTACGTTTAATAATTGGACTACTGGTTAAATTTGAGGTCGAAGGTTAAAGAGAATGACATTCGAGAAATTATGGTGGGTGTCAGGTGTTGACTGTTAGTGTATTAAATTGAATTGAATTGAATTGGATTAATTAACGATTTGTGGATGACTGCTGAATGGTTGGATTTCAGTGATTTTTTTAAAATTATTAACGTGCATATCAACACTAACAGAAATAAATTTACAAAGTATTTTTAGCATTCTTTTATGTGTTTCATCATTCCATATTTTATGGACCTAAAAATACTCACCAATTGAATTTGCGGAGGGGTTATAAAACGCATTCACTGTACTAGGCGATATCGACCAACTGTTTAATAAAAATATGTGAATTAAAATGCTGTGTTGGAAAACGTTTGACTGCATATCATGCTGACATCACCAAAGAGGAACTAATTGAACTCGCCTGTTTCGATCAAAAGGTTCAACTAATGTGTAGATGGTCACGTTGGTCAGGTGTGTCAAAACATTTCTGATGTTTTCGATATGCATCGGTGAGGGTTTCAGCTACGAAAGGCATATGACATTATCAGAAATATTATCTACATTTTCTGTACCGCGAAACATATTTTTTGTAAACTTACATTCTCGTAGTATTCGTTGATGACAGTGTCGTTCACAATCCATTCTGGATACGCCACGAATTGAACCAAAGAATCCGCCTATTTTTGCAAAATAAATATTTTAAGGGAATTTCAAAGAAAGACTTAATACAGCGTGTAGAAAATAATGTTACAAGTACTTTTTCTTGAGCTTTTCTCAATGTTTCCTCGTCCATCCAAGTATTTTCCCTTAAGACATTACCGAGCGAAATTCTCAAGTCCTTGATCATGTCCACAGCCTGATGCCAGAATTTAAAACAAATTAAGATAATGATGACAATGTATTGTCATCATTATTCCAATAAGTTTTACTCACTTGCTCTTTGGTGGCATTTTCCACATATTTTTTGACGAATATACTGCCCATCACATGTGGGTAATAATCGTTCAGCATTTTCACGCAGAATTGCCACCTGTCAGATTAACATGAAGTTGTTAATAATATACACGTTCTTTAAATTTAAAAAAAAATATTTTAACGAGAGCTGAATGCATAACTTATTACTTTTATTGTGGGAAATAGTCGTTTCTAAAAAACTTGCAAAACAACTTTGCATTTTATTGTTTTCATCATTAATTATCATCTTTGAAGTCATGTGACCTTCCCACATCTTGCCTATGAAACGAGTTTGATTTATTGATGAAAAAATAAAGCTACCTGGGTTCCTGCACTTTGATTCCTGTAATTATTTTACTGAAGTTGAAAATGTTCTCTCTAGTGACGTTATTTATGTGCCACGAATATTTTAAGAAGTAATTCCACATTAAATAATTAGCCACTGTTCTGCAATAATCAAAACAGAGGTTTTGAACAAAATGAGACGATAGGCAGGATAAAAATGAAGCAAGAGGAAAAAATCAAAACTTTATATTGAAGAACTAAAGTGATTTTCTCACCTGTTATTGGCGGTGTTGATAAATTTGAAAAACTTCTGAAATGGCGAAGGATCATAGATGATAACCGAATCGTCTTCGGTGACGTTAGTCACGTCTTCGAACACTCCATTAAAATATTTCATCCAATCGAATTGCTGTCAGCAAGAATATTTCCACATTAAATTACGTCTAGTTAAGTAGCGTTTTCACTCATCCACACGTCAATTCACGAACTTACATTGCCGGTTGCATTCGACAATTCGGAAATGCTTATTTTGTTGTACAACTCCTCCCGGGAATCGCTCTTCTTCGCAGAAGAAGAAATCTAAGAATATTAAACAATGTTATTGGAATCCAGAAATCAACAACGGATTGACCTGTAACTTCTTATGTAATGTGATTTTTAAACATCTCCCCAAAAACCGGGTGTGTTAAAACTTTCACACAGATTTTTAAATATTAAGAGCTTCATGACTATTTTGTCAATTTTACAAAATGAGGATAATTTAAAAAAGACATGCTCATAAATTAAAACTTGTGTCACACAGAAGCACATTTAAAGCAATAACTGAGCAGGTAAAATGTTTCCAGAACTGGATCTTGTGCAAATTTTTATTTAAAAATATGATGACCTAGCATTACAATGGGACAATGGGTGACCAGCCCCTAATTTGAAGTAATAATGCTGGTGTTTATGTAGAGAAAAATTATTTGCTACCTAGAAAAATTAGAAAAATTGCCTAGAAAGACAAAGGTTTAAAATTTGATACTTGCATTGGCTAACGTGGTTTCAAATGCGATGAGATCGTCGATTTCTTCCTCGCTGACCTTCGACCCATTGGCCATGACCGTCGTCAACTCCAGCATCACCTTTTTGTAAGCTTTCAGGACGTGTGAGTAGTTTTTAGGATTCATGAAATAATCCTTGCTCAAGAACGGACCGACGAAGGACAGCTAGGATAAAAAAAAAGAAATTGGGCTACTCCAATAAACAAATTCTATTCCTACTCTACTCCTTAAATATAGTACATATAATTATCAAGTGCAGAAAATTAGAAATTAAAAGAGTTGTTCTGTTATTAGCCACCATATGCACTAAAGTAAGAAAGTAATTTTCTCCTAACATCTAGTAGGCTTGCGATGATTGCCTATGGTCGAATGCAACCCAATAAAACATTTTAGGTCTGTAGGTTAGGTCAGTGTAATCAAAGTTAAGTTAGGTCAAGTCAGGTCAGGCAGTTACCAAGGCTCAACTATATATACTAGACAAGAGTTTGAATATGAAGATTTTGTGCACACTTGGACCAGTTAATCCACAAATTGTCTTATCTGATGCTTTGCTCAGATGATAAACTTAATTCGGAAACACTTACGTAAACCGCGTTGGTGCTGGTATTTTTGGCATCAGGTAATATGGACAAGGATATGAAATAATAGCTGGAATCTCTGGTCAATTTAACGATGACCTCTTCCCAGTCGAAGGCGGATTCGTTCCAGTTTTTCATTGTCATGGGCCAGCCGCCATATTCACTAACCCAGTGCAGAAAGCGATCCCTGCCAGACATATCAGCAACGGCTTGGATAATACAAAAAAAAATTACGTTACAGATAATTTGCGTTCCGATTGTCAAAACATAAAAAAAAACACAATTTGAAACAAGCTGCTTGCACTTAGGTCGTTTACATACCAGTGTTCATGCAAATCTCGTAAATCTCTTTCCCATCTTGAATGGCTCTTGGCTCGTCAGGATCTTTGGGCTTTTCAATTTCCTCTATAGGTTACAAATACAAAAATTTTAACACAATAAACTTCGCAAAAAAAAGATGTTCTGAAATTTCAATGAGCTTAGCAACCCAGGTCTTGTAATCATGACATTTATTTTTCAAAAACTCTTCCAGTGTTGATTTCTGAAATATCAATTACTTACTTCTTAGATTAATGGCCAGTTCGTCCCTTTTTTCTGTAAAAACGCTGTATCCGCTCTTATCTTCCGGTACTGGGTGTTTATCATTCCACTTGCCACAGGCAAATGTAACAAAGTCTTCACAAGGGTCGGCGCTGATGTCCATGCTTTCTTTAACGTACCTTGCTAACAGAAAAATAACAACGGTTTTATTTTTTAAATTACAAATGCAAATGCTCTCTGATAGAAATTAAGCAGCATAACTAAATGATGAGTACGTGCACATTCACCAATTTCAAAAATGGTCTTAATCTTATCCAATTACAAAATTACATATTATTCAAAAGTGACTTTCATGGATTATCAGACGGTACGTTCAAGAACTACGTCATCAACTAGGGGAAGGGCCATGAAAATGCTGAGCCATTATTAATTTTAATAAAAAAATTGAGCTTGAATTTATTATTTCTCAGCCATTTTTGAAATTTTTTGCATTTTATCAAATGTGCTTTCATGTGAGAGGTTTGAACATAATGCTGAAAGCTGATACGTGGGTGTCTGAAAATAAAGATTCTGTGATGACAAAATACTTGAACACCTACTAAAGTAGGACAGACACAGATTTGTCAACATCATCATACGCCAAAACTCAAAACTATATTACACTGGAATAATTCCACGTACATTCAAACTGTTTTTCTTAAGAGGTCAAAAATCAGAAAGAGCTTGAAAATTATGATTGAAAGAGCTTGAAAATTATGACTGAAAAAGTTTGAAAATGCTTGAATTATTCGATTTGCCATTTAGATTTTATAATAAATGCATTAGATTTTTATGAAAACCAGAATTTATGTTGCTCTGATGCTAGAATTTCACTGATTAAAATTCCAAGACTAAAAATTGCCATTGAACGACGGAAAAGATAACGGAGTGAAGGTTGCAATTTCGCCAAACAAACTTGAATTGACTGACATTATCGAGTAAGCATTAAGGCAATCGAGCGCATAATGAGTAAACATATCCTTTGAAATGATTGAAATTACATTAGCATACTAATTTCTCATTGTTGCTGAGCCGAACAGTAGTTTTCATCCTATTACCTATATCTTCACCGTGCGTCAGAATATGCATATTAGCAAATTCCTGGCGGAAAATGTGTACATACTCTGATAACGGAACAATGATGGAAAACAATGGGAGTGTTATCCTCGCAATTAATGCAAAACAATCGGAAAGCATGCATTTTTTTTGCGATGACTGCCCACGCATGCACGATGGGCCAAGCAGAAACAGAAAAAAAGATGGGAAATTTCCTCACCTGCCAGCAAGCAGTCCGAATTCGTGCATAAGTCCGAAACCTTGATATTGCCATGATCCCCTTCATTAATTACGTTTCGAGAGAGACCTGCAAGAAGGGAGTGGGCGTCAATTCCTTGATTCGTGAATGAGCATTATAAATATTTTCTCACAATAAAGATAGGCGCATGCAAAAAAACCAGCAAGTGCAAAAAAATGAAATAATATAATAAGAATAAAAATTAAACCAATGATTGCCGGAACGAAATCATTAACGCACCTTTCGTCGAAACCAATATTAAAGCTACCATGAAGCCGGCGCCCACCAGAATAATGATCAATCCGATTAGAATCATGCGTTTTTCTAAACGGGTTCGCCGTTGCCACCATGTTAATCTGAAATAATAAAACGAATCGTTAAAACAGCATTCCTTGACGTGGGCAGTTGCACCAACCATTTATAATGACCGATTAACGTGAGGAATCTAAACGGATCACATGACGAATCATGGCTTGCTGCAAATTCGACTTCTTACGCACCCTGTATATTCGCCACCATAAATTTGATTATGATTTTCTAGCATGCCGTCAAGATTAAATTAGCAAAATAAAATTAGCAATATTTCCATGTTGAATCCGAGTTCAAATCAAACGTGAGTTTCCAATACCAGGTTTGGGGGCGTTCAAGTATTGCCACCATCTTGGGGGGTTGCATTATTCGAGTTTTGACTAATGACGTGTGTAGGAGGTTAACCAATTATTTTTAATAAACAAATTGGGATAGAATGCATCATTTATCATCCAGCTTTGGAAAACTAATAATGCTGTCCTGGACATTCATTGATATATTACTGCCATTGCCTTTTTTTTTTTTTTTTATAAAATTTAATTTTTATATTTAATATATATATATATAATTTTTATAATCTCTAAATTTTACATAATAATGACGTAATACTTGAACGTTTCCTTTGTTTGAACGTTCAGAAATTTGTATGTAAATTCACCATGTTGCCATCAGAACATACATGTATTTTGAAGTACAATTGTAAAGGTGAATTCGTTTCCAATTAATCCTACCTTTTGGTTTCGGTGGCTAAATGACTTCTGCTGTCCTGGACATTCATTGACATTTTACTGCCATTGCCTTGTTTTTCTGTAAGAAAAATCAACATAAGTTAGATTAGCATTTTTGGAAAACGTATAGGTGTTGTCAGCATCATTTATCATTTACTAGTAAATTTGCTTCTTTAGGGAAACTAATTCGCAATTTTTATAAACGTCTGAATAATATATTGGCTATAATACAGTGTACTTGGCTATTATAACTTTTGCTCTTGATTGAAAATAATAATGATATCCATAATATATTTTGATCGCCATTACAAGCTCTAAAAATCGTTATGGATTCTTGCAAAACTGATACAAAACATGCAAAACTGATAAATGTATTACTGAAAAGTACTTCAAAAACATCACTGAAAAGTACTTCAGAAGTATTGCCAAAAAGTACTGTTTGTATTACTTAAATATAGAAAACGTATCACTGAAGAACTGAAAAGAATTGCCGATAAATATTGAAAAGCATTACTCAAAAAAATTACTGAAAACAATTGAAAACAATGAAGAATACTAAGGCAAAGTACTAAAAAATACTGACAGCACTTGAATACTCTTTCAGTATTCAAAACTTCAGTACTACCAGTACTTGAAAGTAGTGAAAAGTAACAAATGCTGTGTTTTCAGGAAATGTACATGTACAGCAATATCAACAGGTGAAAAATGGAAGTTTAAACATTATTTTCGTAACTCGTGTCAATAACACACGCAATCAGGAAATGGAACATTGCACATATCGCTCTGTCGAATTTGAATAATGCTTAATATGTTGTGTTAATGTTTATCTGATGCCTTAGCTAATACCTGGCCGTGCTATCCCGCATAATTCGTCCATTGAAATCCGCTTTTCCTCGCAGAAAAAACTGAACCACAAGGTGCATTTTTTCCATAAAGAACAATGAATTACCTTCCTATTTCTGGATAATTTTTATGCCCCTGGCAGTTTCCTGTCATTTCATGGTAAAAATTCCGCTTGTTGGTCCACGCATCCCCGATACCATGCATTATTTATTAATTTGGCAGAAGCAAAGGTGACACACGAAAAGCCTTTCATTCAATTCCACTTGGCATTGAATGACATTCGCCATTCACGTTTTCACAAAAGAGCTTTTAAATTTATTCCAGACAAATTTCGAAATATATCGTCCAAAAAGCCAGCTACAATTGTCAGGATAATTCCGTGGAATATAAATAATAAAAATACCGGGCATGAGAATGAGTCGGCGAAACAGCCTTATCAAAACGACCGTGATAAAGTTATAAAACATGTGTTTGGGCCCGGATAAGCTGCCACAATGGACGTCCTTATTGTATGACTGACAGTCAAAACATTTAGCTAAAATTATGTAACGAACGTTTTGCGAGCCTCCTCCAAAACACAATGTCACTAACGTAAAACTTCTTACATGGGGACATTCAAATATTACGTCACCATTTTAGGATGATGGAGGTTAGCCAAGCCAGCAGAAAATAAATTCAAATAAAGTACTCAGGATTGCAAGATTTACTGCAAGATTTACTGCAATTTTGGAATGATATGAAATCTGGCGTATAATAATATTGTGCCGTAAATACGCCATCTAAAGTAAATATATTTTTCCACTGCATTTTTGGTAAATTATAGTGTAAAATACAATTTTCTGCAAAAAAAATGTTAAAAAGTGCATTTTTCTGCAAAAAAGGTGATTGCTATTAAAACGAAATTTTTTGAAAGAAAAAATTGCATTCCATGATGGCAGGATAATTGCATTTTTCTATCATTAATTGCAAAAACATTACCATTTTTGGCCATTTATTGTAGAAAAAGTGCCATTTTTCTGCAACAGTGTTTCATAGGAAGCTACTTTCTGTCATCAAAGTGTGATCAAAGACGGTATAATAATAGCACTATAATGGCAGATAATGCCATGACATTAATTACACTAATGGTACTTATTGGTGTAAATGTTTTGTTGTGTAGGTGAGCCAAATGATGCCAAATGAAGAAGGAAGTGAGGAGGGAGGTGGAGTTTGGTCAAATGATTATGTCATCATTAATGTTTTATAAAATATTGGAATATTTTGTTAACTAATGTTGCAAACAATTTCGCCTGCGTTATTTTTTCCGTTGAAACTGTCCTTTATGTGAATCAAAGGTCATTATTTATGCTCAAATATTGACAAAAGCATTTCCAACGTTTATTAAGTCAATGATTGCGTTGTCATTAGGGGAATAAATCTGTGAATGATTTTTTATTCATTACCCAAAAATCGCTTAACAGCTAACTCAATTAAGATAAAATATTTGGATAAACTTCTAAACATGTGGTATCTGCTACACATTTGCACAATATTTATAGTTCAACTCCACTCGTCTTGAATACAAGAATGACACTTGTTGTTGGAATTCATCCTTTTTTGCGTTTTACTTTACGCAACATAACCTAGTCATAACTAACCTAAAATAAAATTTCTCATATAGCTTCCCCTAGCAAGCAGGCAATCACTGCCAGCCTACGAGCCTTTAGGATAAGCTCACGTATTAGAAATCATCATATTTTCATCCAAAATAACTAATAATATTAGTCGCGTTAGGTCACCCTGTATAACTCGACTAATTAGAATGTGCAAGAGCATTTACTCATTAAATGTGATTCAATGTTGCTGATAAAGGTGTTTGCCAGATGGCAGTTGTATGCACCTGACATATGTGCGTCATACCGGTCTCCATAAATCAATATTAATGCTCCGGTAATTTTTATGCAAATTGCATGCAACAGCATAAATAAACATGACACGAAGGTTACGATACATCGCATTTTTGACATATCAAGTATGCTTTATGTCTAGAGCACACACATTTTCATGCTAAAAATTCGTTGCTGTCAGTGTAAGGTTTACGATGGCATTTCCCAGAAAAATACACGGTGGGTCAAAAGTCTCATACTTTAATATTGGTGACCATTGCTACTTCATTGGCCACAGTTGGTGACAAATTAATAGTAAAGGTTCTATGAAAAATTGTGAAATTGGTGATAAATAGCTTTTATTGATGAATTTGATTACATTTAATTTGATGAACTGGATATTGATTTCATCGCTGAATTCGATGACCTTAATGTTATCAATTTTCGCAAAGGGACATTTCAACCACTTTGCAACAATTTATTGACGAATTTGATGCAATTATCAATTTTATCAATGGGAAATTGCAACCATTTGCGATAATTTTTTTCCACCTGGAACCTTCGTGCAAATTTCAACCTCGAAATTGCCCAAGTGGTCAAATTTCGAACATTTCATCGCCAATATTTCAGTTTTCACTCAGTTTCCCCATTTACAATCTTTGTTTTGCACCTGTTGCCACTCACCCTGTACACAAAACTTAATAGTTCGTTTATAATTGCTTTCTAAACTTAAAATGCAAATGAAGTGCAGGGAATTCCCAGCGTCTGTCACATTTCCGAGCGGCATTTCTGGTAAAATCCCTGCAATTCATCCGCTCCGGAATTGCCAAGGCCATCCGGATACTAAAATTCGGCAGACACACCGGTGCCAGCACCGAGAAATCTTATCAATTGTAATAAAAAATTGAGAATTAGAGTTAGAGGCACTGGTAACGAACTCACCATCTGCAGTGTCGGTCATATTCCTTTGAAACTGAATTATTTTTTTAAACTTTCTCAAATATGCATGCTCGATTCCAGTCGAACTAAGTTTGAATGTAAACCGAATCGATGGAGGAAGCGAATCTAACGTCAGACAGTGGATATGAAGACAACAATGAGCTAAACTGACTTTTAGCATAGAGCATGTATGGCCGACAATTAGAAATTGATGTCAGCGGAAAATGAAATATCGCTTACTTTTTCAATTGAAAAGCTCGTGCAGGACAATGAAATTGTTGTCATTCGAGGAAAAACAGCATTTGTGTCATTGCAAAATCTCCGAGTTTGAACAGGTGAAAGGAGGTTATGCTCAATATATCACTTACATCGTCTTGGCTCTTTATACAAAACCAGGTTGGAAAAATGACGTAAGCAGAAACCACCAAATTACTATCGAAATTTTGAACGTTACCCAAGAAGGATGTTTGTTACACGTCTCACGAATATTACAAATTAATTAATAAACAAATCTTCCCATTGCACTTATCAAACCTCATGTTCCCTAGAAGCGTTATTTGGCACTGAACGAATGTCAAGTTTGTGCCAAGTTGAGGTGCATTCGGATTCAAATTCAAATCAAATTCAATTTTCTTTGAATTATATAGCAAAAAATTAAATCAATTGTGCATCATTGTGCCATAAAGGCAGAAAGGTGCCATCCTGGAATGCACTTTTATGGCAGAAATACCACCAAAAAAAACTGCAGAAAATTGGCACTTTTCGCTATTAAAATGCAATTACTGTGCAATCATGAAATCACTGGAATTTCACGTTTCATTTTTGTGTTTAACATGTTTTACACAACACCGGGAATAGTGTCGTTGAATCAAACTAACCCCTTGCTGGCTTCCAAATCAATTACCCAAAACTGGTCATGATTCAACTTAAAATCGTTTTAGACATGACTTTCTCAAGTGCACCCACTGAAGAGGTCAATATTACATGTATGTCAATAATGTCATCAATTTTTGAACCTATTTTTGGTTATAAATATGACTGCAACTGCAACATGAATTGTTGACCTTGTGAAATAACATGTTAAATAACAGTTGAATACACGTCGTATGTATTCAACTTGATTTTGTAAAAAGTTGAAACGTTGAAAGCAAACGATGTGATGGGTAAAATGTTAATCCACAAGGTCAACAATTCATGTTGCAGTTACAATCATATTAAAAGATATTTAATATTAAATGCATTTCGTGAAGCAGTGTGAGAGTGGTGGGTCATCCAAATGCTGGGTCATCATTTGCTGCAATATAAATCCATCATTATTAATTTATTTTGCAAACATTTGCTCAATTGGGCATTTTTCAGACGTTGAAAATTATGACGAATGTCATCTGAAAATCAAATTTTTGACATAATACTTGAACGTTCCCATCAGCTTAAGACAGATCAATATTTTCAGACGCTGATTTTTGCCAAGGTGAAGTTGAGTAACATGTCAGTTTTGCCAAAGCTTGGCTGGGGAAACACCGTGCATGGAAGCAATTGCAAAAGTTTTCTTGGTTAAATCTCAATTCAGCGTGGTGAATTGAAGAATCAATCGTCGTTGATTGAAAGCAGCTTTGCAGCTTGACTCAACAGTTTTACAGTTTCAAGGTGACGAATAACTGCTTTAGATTCTCCGTGGGTACAGCATCACACTTTTGGTTCACCTGGTAGTATAATGGACAAAGACTGATTGATTTTCAATGAAAATCTTTAAGGAACTAGGCCTACGATCGACCACCCACTGCCGCCTTAATCCAGAATGATAGCAATGCGTTCGAACATAAATCATCCAATTATTATCTGCGAATAAAAACTATGTTTGAAGACGGTGAGCTTCACCTTCCTAAGTGTGATGAAACGCAGCATGCATGATTTAATATTGTTGCACATCAATGCTGATCGATTTTGATTGCTTTAATTCGGTCCAAATTTCTATATTTTGTCTGTCAATCAAGACGTCATAACCTTGGGGTGATGTCATAATACGTGGCGCCGAGTGACATTCCCAGGAGCGTTCAGTTATTACGTCATTATCTTTGATGGGAAGAGATTTCTGTTCAAAATAATGATCATTTCTGATTAAGTGTTGCAAAAAAAACCATTTTAACAATGTGGCTTATGTGCTACTAAAACATCACGTCTGATGTACTTATGATGCAAATTTCGTTCAATTGGACATGATGGTGTCGCATTCTAGGGGGGCGATCAGGTATTACGTCATTATATTTTGGGTTGAGGGATTTCTGGCCAAAATCATGATCCATCATCTCTAATCCAGTATTGCAAAATTGAACATTTTGACCATGTGCCTCTTGTGCGACTTAATCACAATTTTTGATCCAATTTTGTTTCAAATCTCGTTGAATCTTTTTTGGTCTAATTTTGATATAAATTTCTCTTAACTCCAAATTTCTTCAATCAGTAATTACATCATTGCTTTGGGGAGGCGGGGTCTGAAGGTACATCACTATTTTCTGATCACATAATATTTTAATGTTCCTGTGCACGAGATCCAGGGGCCAAGCACGTCAGCAGGTGGCACCACCAAGTCGCATTTTTGGGGGGCGTTCATGTACTACGTCATTATCTTTAGGGGTGAGGGATTTCTCAACCAGTGCTCAACAATGTGCAGTTGATGCACATTGTTAGTGGCGAATGATGACGAATGCTGACGCATTAATGGGGGGAGGGGTGTCATGACATAATACTTGCACGCTGGACGAGAGGCCGGCCAAGAGGATCCGCTAATCAACAGGTGGCAGCACTGAGTCACTCGGCTACAAGGGCGCGGAGGCGCCCCCTTTGGGCACGACTCACGATGCTCCCCAGCTGGTACCCAAACCCGCACGATCAGATGTTTGCCTTATCAGATGTTTGAAGGTTGCCCTTTCACACCACCGTCAGCCAATGACAACAAACAACATCAGCAAACAGAAAAAAAATAATAACAATAAAAAAACGCCTCCTTCGTTAGCGCATTCCTCATCCCACGTGTGAGATTAATCGATGGGGCGGTACAGGGTGTCCCCAAAGTGCCCCACGGTTCTAATTGGAGCGACTTCCGAATCGCCTTGGCTGCTAACTACCTTCCTAATCTGATTCTGGATCCACCCATCGTGATCTAATCCCCACACGCGTATCTAGAGCTTCCCCTCGCAAGGTCAGCGGGTTGACCTCGTAAAATGCGCGCCGCTCGCATTACTTTTAATAATTAGCAGAAATGCTTCGGCCATAAAAATGACAGTACATGGTCAACCGCTTTCATCGTGCCACCACCATGTAATTGCTGCCTTTTTCCCATGCAGCCACCTGGGCCTGATCGACTGCCAACATTGAACAATCCGATTCGTGCCCCTAAACCGTTTGGCGAAACGCCCTTTTACAGCGTTGCTATAATAAGCGGTAACAGCGTTGCGTAAGCGAAGTCCCCAGGGGAGCACTTTCGATTACTTAGCAACCGTCCACTTATGACATCATGCACGAAACGGAGTGAAAGTGTCATCGAGAACGATGCCAAAAATATTGGATTCATGGGCATTTTCAACCAGTGGGAAATTTAAATTTGTTTGAAAAATAGAATCGCCAATACATTAAGGCCCATTGAAAGTGTATTGTGACTTTGGGGACACCCTGCATAAAATTACCAAATACAATTTCCCCTTTCCTGATCAACATATGAAAATAATTGTTTTTTTAACATTAACAGGGACTTGCGTTTTTTGGCATGCACTGTTGAAAACATGGAAATGTATACAAATGATAATTCTATGTTTAACCTCTATTTTGCTTTATAGGCGATAGAGGGCAGCGCCTGTAATCTGAATGGGAATGTAAGAGATTTACCGTCGTTGGAAAAATGAAGAATATCTGGAAAAATTCTAAAAACGAAATGTCTTTTCTAGCGCAGGAACTTACAATCAATATAATCTTTGAATTAAAACATTTAGTTTCATTAGAAATTATCATATCTGTCCAAAATTATCAAAATTCAATTGCTAAAAATCACTTTCAATGGGCCTTAATGGTCAATTTTTAAGACATATCTGGAACTAGCAGTTGCAAGAAGCACCCCTGAAAAAGTGCCACTAACACACACCGACATAATAATATGAAATAAATTAAAATAAATGTTAGAAAAGTATTTGCAATTAACGAAGTGAATTTCTAAACGCATTTGTTCACTTTGTTAGAATAAGAGTAGGCCTAGATAAACTTTCATTTTTCCTTACTTTGCTGCAACATTTTTGTATTTGGGAAAATCCACTATCCAAAAGAATAGCAACGTATGTTTTAAATAATGCTAATAAACTAAAATTACAACGATAAATTTGTTAAATTGAGATTTTTCACCAACCCTGTACATGTCCTCAGAATGTTTCAATCATTGTAATCATTCATCATATTATCGAGATTTTCATTCTTTTTGTGGATTATCTCAGAAGCATGGCCAAAAAAGTATTTTCTTCACTACCATACTAAGATGAAATAAAATGCACTGAAAAGTATATTTGCAACAGAGTGCACTTCTATACGACTTTTCACTTTGTTAGAACAATAATGCATGTACAATGTTCGAGCACATTAAATTCTAGCTGTTTCAATCCTGTTTTAATTGCAGATCACGCCTGATCGTGTTAGGTGAAACCTGCAATGTGTGAGCATATTTGCTATCTTGAAATCATAAGTTTGGGGCATCGTCCACATCTTGCATTTCTACAAGATTTTAGAGCAATAAACATAAGTGATTTGTCGTGAAATAATCTGGGGTCGTGCTTATGACTTTTTATTAGTCACTTAATCACGATAAATAGAGGGCGTTCGGAAACCAGTATTTTGCCTACGTGCAACAATGAATTTCAACACAACAAACGTATAAAACGTATAAATCAAGATTTGCTTCTCTACAGTGGAAAATAAAGAAATTGGATGAATTCCCAGTCATTAACACGAAAACCTACCCAATACTACTTGTCTCAATTTCCATTTAAAAAAAATGGTGATGTTTGTGGTGATTCCTGGGGTTGCATGCAAGGCACAATAATTCTGTTGCAAATTGTGATGTAAATGCATTAATTCCCTGATCAAATGCAAATAAAATTCCTGAAACCTCTAACGAACTCCGTCAAATAAGTGGTTGCTGTTTGCTTCGTTCATGTGACAGTTAGTTTTTATCACGAAATTCAGGTTTTCAATTTTCACCGGTATTTGTATGAATCTAGCACTATTACACACCTGTCCATATTGGACAAATTTACTGTAAACACTTGCCATGATGATATTTAATGAAGATTTGTATCGCTGGTAATTACGTAAGTCATTTGGGCACGTTAAAGTACATTATGTTATCCCACTATCGTGCTTCTAGATCACCCCTTGAATTAAACAAAAATAATAAACATGCATAATAAGCCACAAAAAGCTTATTTGGAACCAAAACAAAATTGTCCATGGCTAATTTATAAAACTGCATGACAAATGATATCATTTCATCCAAATTTCGAGTTAAAGGAATTTTTTTATCAAAATTAGCTAAGATCAATTTTTTTTATCAAAAAAGCGCATGTTTTTTTAACATGTTTGCAAAGCTGCATTACAGTGTGTACATATAAAGCTTTTAATCCAAATTTCGATTTGAGGAATTTATTTATTTAAATTAGATGAATTTAATTTTAGCCATAAAAGGAAATGTTAACAAAAAGAAAATGCCATTTGTGGTGCCAAATCATAGGATTTAATCCAAATTTCTGATTGAGGTAATCTTTTTTATCACAACTTGATACAAATGATAGATTTATGTCACAAGCAGCACATGTATGGTAATTTTTTTTTGCAAAACTAAAGTAGTTTTTGATTTAAATTTGTATTAATCAAAATTTGATTTTAAAAAATTTCAGTCATACAAGGAAATTTCCAACAACAAGAAAATGCCCATACGAAATTTGGATCATGGTGTCATTAATCCATCTGCATGCATAATTGATTTCCTTGCAAGATTTAAAACGTATCAACAGCAATCTTCGAGCAGCTCACCCTGATTAAGTTGTTCTATCATAAATTAATTGTCCAAGGTGCAACGAAGCCAACTTTTCCACCAGCCCTACAAACACTTCTTACAAATCAAACTAATTTTGTCTTAAAAATTTGACATACATATGTTCATTATGCAAATTTCTATGCCTTTTCCAGATATTCCAGACTGCCAGACACCCTGATAGCTTGTTTGCCATAATTTATTTATCCAAGGGTGAATTGCATCCAAACTGTCCAGATCTGAAGGTACAGATCTAACATTTTATGAGTTGGCCTGCGGTGGCACAGACCAGACGAGCCCAACAAAACAAATCAACTTCATTCAAATTAATCTAATTTAAGGCCAGGCAGTCGGATTATAAAAACAAACAATGCACCCCACCCATAGGCTGCCCACACTTTCCTAATGTCCACCTCTGCCGGTCAAGCCATGCAACGGTCAAAATAGCAAACTTACTGTTTCTGTCATCCTCCATGCTACAAATTCGTTATCTTAATCGGTGCACAATTGCTTCATTTGTGAGGAATCACTTCATAACGCCAGATTAAACCCGTACTAGCGAACTCCGTGTACCGCAGGTGGCAGTGATTAAGGAAATGCTATTTGAATTCGTAATGATAGGGAAAGTAGTTTGAAAAAATAAAAAAAACAGCGAAGAAACCTCCATGGCCCAGACCTTGACAGAGTCATGTTGTTGAGACTATCAATTGATTCACTGAGAAAATCGCTGAATTCGCTCAACGTGCATTGCAGCTCATTTTGGTTTGACTTTGGTTAGACATCGTCGAATAAAAACGGAGCATTTCTTATTTTTCAGTTTGGGAAAAAATAGAAACGTGAGCAACTCCATGACCTAGATTGCATTCGTGTGATGAATATGATTAGCATACATTGTACATCGAGGAGGTCTAGCCGGCTGCCAAAAGGTGCAAAAGTAAAGAGTATTCGTTTAATTGATGTAATTAGCTCGATTGGACGCACCAAAAATGAGGATGGTCGCGAAGTGTTCAATGTAATCGTTCGTTAATGACATTTCTATCATCGATTATAGAAAAGCAAACATTTGCTATTGGGTTAATTCGAGCAGGTGTGTCACAGTGCCCACACTGGTTCAGTAATAGTTAAGTTCAGTAATTAATAGACACTTAGCGCAACGCAAACGAAAGTTTATTTTCGTTTTTATGTCTTTTATAAAACTTTACAATGGACGTGCAAATTTCATAACCAAAGTAAAGCCCTACTACATACTTAGCGATGTAAACTACATGTAAATGTTATTTAACGTTTATTAAAAGTATGAACAGTATGCTAAGCATTCGTTCTGTTAAACTAGACAGAAAAAAACCGAAAGTTTGTTAACGTTTGTGCTTTAAGTAAAGGTTAAAAAAGGTTTATTTTGATCACTAAGTAATAGTAGGGCTTTACTATCGTACGGAAATTGCACGTCCATAACAAACTTTTATAAAAGGCACAAAAATGAAATTAAACATTCGTTTCTAAAACTTTCGTTGTGCTGCGCTAAGTGTCTAATAAGTAAGGATAGAAGATGTTTTAATAAGAGATTAAAATACGTTTTATAGGTTTGACAGGCTAGAAAATCTGATTATTAATTAGGCGATTCATGAAATCTGAAAATATATCTCGTTTTCAATATCCATTAACTTCAGATGTTTGTGGATGTTTTGATACCCGCTAACAGATGTTTTAATGTCGATCCGATTAAAAGCAGAAACAAAAGATACTAAAATCTCATCGAAATATCATGCAAGGTGTCATACACCCTGAATACGAGCAAAAAATGCTTCAATATCTGATTAACAGGTGTTTTCAATGTCTGATTAACAAATAACTAAGCACTGTATTGGTTTAAAGATGTTGTAATATCTGATTACCCGATGTTTTAATGTCTGATTACAGGTGATAGGCGATTTAATGCCTGCTTTATAAGAAATAATTTCAATATATCTGTATAAATGGTAATATCTTATAAAAGTGGCGTAATGCTTGATTAACAGGTGCTTTAATGTCTGCGTGATTAACAGGTATTTCTATATATGATTAACAGATGTTTGAATACCTGGTTAGGAGATGTTACAAAATTTGATTAAAGCACGTGGATAAAACCTGATTAACGGATGTTATATACACGATTAATATGTTTTAGTATGCTAGTAGAAGCCTCGAAATATGAATTACTACATGTAAATCAAACGCTGTTAAACACGGCGTGGTTTTCCAAGCCGACATCTGCATCAAACTCCGATTAAATTTAATTGCCGATGAAGGCTGCTTGTAATCTCAACACGTGGTCGCAGCCCTAATGAACATTCCAATTGAAATTCTGGCGTCAATCAATGAAGCCATATCTCGAGATTAAAAGGTTAGCATTTCAAAGTGAGTATAATTGGGTTTATAGATTGAAGATAAACAACCACATTGGAACTACCAATTTTTATCACATGCATAGCACAACTTTTATCTGCACCCAATTTCCTCAAGTTGCATCGCCTCGTCGATTGCACCAATATTTGCAAATTCATCCAAACGCCTTTTACCAGTGTTGGTACGTGTAATTTGGCACTCAGGTGCGAAAACCCACATACATGGAAGGATAGTCCGTTTCTAGGAACTCAATTTAAAAGTGCTAAAAAACAGAACTGAATTCCATCACCAGGAAATTGGCGTGCCCAGGAACCCCTTGAAATACAGTATTTTGACTGAAACGATTACGTAACGGAGTTCGGTTATTGACCCGAGACAATATGACGTGCACATTTTCCTGGCTTTTTTGCGACGAGCCAGTTTCAAAAGAAAAATTTACGCTAATTACGCCATTACCTAGTAATTGCTACTCGTGCCATACGCTTATTATATAATTATCAAAGCGAATCCATGACCCAGGGCCTTATGAAATCGTACAATGCAGGATGCGTCAGAAATCGGATAAAAGTTCAAGAATTACGTAGTCAAAAAATCTTGATTTCCACCTTTGCTAGGCATGTGTCGTCACTTTCAACACTCTCTCCCTAAGGCCCTAAGTGATGACAACTTCATTGCATCAAAACGAAATTCAAGTTGACTCAATTACAGGTACCGTACTTGTATGCATGCTAACTAGATCAAAAATGGTGGATTCCAGTCACACAGAAATTAACAAAAAATCACTGGTGAAATGTTGACAAAAATACACCAAAAGATCGCATAGGCAAGAAGCGTTGAATACACTGCATGAATACATGTTTGTGTTCACATTTGGTGCAAGGTAAAATCGTCAGTATGTTTTATTTTTTTGTTTAAAACTGGGATTTGATTATAAATTATATATTTTAACCCATTTTTTGTCATTAAACTAGTGACGACAGTGGGTGAAGGGTAGGCCAACTGATGAGGTCATTTTTTTTTTATAAATAATGCATTGGGCTAAACCTGCCTTTATCATTCGCCGCACATTTAGCCACCAATTTAATCGTCACACAATATTGTTAATTTGGGAATAATTTTCTGGTAATTCCAAACTTAATTCAAACCATTTTCTCAATAATTATGTCATACTTTGGAGCAGAGGAGGTTGAAATCATGACAAATACTGACATGGGGGAATGAAAATTACTACTTGAACGTGCCCTAGACAACTACTGTACATTATTTTCTTCACAAATGACATATATTTCAATTTTTTTGGTCATTATTTTTGCACACACGTAACGTCCCCGAAACAGCGATGGGATTTTCTCATGCATCTGGGATAGACGAAATCTTTTCACGAAACCATGCTGAATGCAATCCGTGAAAACCGTGCGACTGTATTTGGGTGAAAATACTGTTCGCACAGCATTTTCGGCAACAAATTGCACTTTAGGTGACACCAATACGGTGCATGCATTGATATCGGAAATGAACCCGATTGAGGTCTCGTTTAATTGTCAGCAATAGACGATCTCACACCATCGGAAATAATTTTTCCACAGCATTTTTTGTCTCCTTTCAGAACAGTAGGATAAGCGGAGACCTACTTGTAGATACAGCGTGAACTTTCTGTTGTTCAGTCAGCGATTAAATCTCCGTTTAACGAGCAATTTACATTATAATCGGTTAAATCCACTCTTGATCTCCGTCTTGTAAGGTATGCTTTTACCGTACGCGTGGCGCCATCTAGTGCCCACATCATGCAAAACCCCGTACAGTGGCCCCAC